>SJYX01004662.1:5605-42784 GCA_006410675.1 Oreotragus oreotragus
CCAGTTCCAAAGAAAGGCAATGCCAAAGAATGCTCAAACTATTGCACAACTGCACTCATCTCACACGCTAGTAAAGTAATGCTCAAAATTCTCCAAGACAGGCTTCAGCAATACGTGAACCATGACTTCCTGATGTTCAAGCTGGTTTTAGAAAAGTCACAGGAACCAGAGATCAAATTGCCAACATCTGCTGGATCACTGAAAAAGCAAGAGAATTCCAGAAAAACATCTATTTCTGCTTTATTGACTATGCCAAAGCCTTTGACTGTGTGGATCACAATAAACTGTCGAAAATTCTGAGATGGGAATACCAGACCACCTGACCTGCCTTTTGAGAAACCTGTATGCAGGTCAGGAAGCAACAGTTAGAACTGGACATGGAAAAACAGACTGGTTCCAAATAGGCAAAGGAGTATGTCAAGGCTGTATATTGTCACTCTGTTTATTTAACTTCTATGAAGAGTACATCATGAGAAACGCTGGGCTGGATGAAGCACAAGATGGAATCAAGATTGCTGAGAGAAATATCAATAACCTCAGATATGCAGATGATACCACTTTATGTCAGAAAGTGAAGAGGAACTAAAAAGCCTCTTGATGAAAGTGAAAGTGGAGAGTGAAAATGTTGGCTTAAAGCTCAACATTCAGAAAACGAAGATCATGGCATCTGGTCCCATCACTTTATGGGAAATAGATGGGGAAACAGTGTCAGATTTTATTTTGGGGGGCTCCAAAATCACTGCAGATGGTGATTGCAGCCATGAAATTAAAAGACGCTTACTCCTTGGAAGGAAAATTATGACCATCTAGATAGCATATTGAAAAGCAGAGACATTACTTTGTCAACAAAGGTCTGTCTAGTCAAGGCTATGGTTTTTCCAGTGGTCATGTATGGATGTGACAGTTGGACTGTGAAGAAAGCTGAGCACCGAAGAATTGATGCTTTTGAACTGTGGTGTTGGATAAGACTCTTGAGAGTCTCTTGAACTGCAAGGAGATCTAACTAGTCTATTCTGAAGGAGATCAGCCCTGGGATTTCTTGGAAGGAATGATGCTAAAGCTGAAACTTCAGTACTTTGGCCACCTCATGAGAAGTGTTGACTCATTGGAAAAACCTCTGATACTGTGAGGGATTGGGGACAGGAGGAGAAGGGGACGACAGAGGATGAGATGGCTGGATGGCATCAGTGACTCAATGGATATGAGTCTGGGTCAACTCCAGGAATTGGTAATGGTGAGGGAGGCCTGGCGTTCTGTGATTCATGGGGTCTGAAATAACTGGACATGACTGAGAGACTGAACTGAACTGAAGATACACTTTATTCATACTCATTGTTAATTTAGAAAAATAGCAAAATACTTTAAGCTATTAAAAATTTAATTTACCATTTAAAATTAAATGCCAGAGATAGCTAACATGGCCAATGTCTTCAAATCCTTATTTTTCTTTTTTTTTCCTTATTTTTCATATAGTATGAAATATTGACTTCTTAATGCAAATTTTCCTGAGACTTCTGGTATTTTAAATTTCTCCTTTATCAATGAACTGTATCTTCTTGTTTTATAGTCCAGTACTGAACTGCCCTGCAATAGCTTTTTCAGAATTTTCATGATACAATACAAGGAGCCAATGAAATGTTATCAGTGCTGAATGCCTGCTAATTGTGAGATATGACAGTTCATTGGGAATTGTTTGTGGTGCCTTAACTTGCCAATGTTAGCATCCTTTTGGAGTAGCAAAGATGTCATGAATGAGGTCTGACATGATTTCTCACTGAAACATTATTAAGAAACCAGGCTGGTATCTTCTGATTTTGAAATTTTAAGAAAAAGAGAAGTTTTATTATGCTGAACACTGTTGAATATGACCATCACTGAATTCTAGTCTATGTACCACAGCTAGCAGTGAAACTGAAGAAAAACAAAATGTTTTTATCTTTAGAAGACAACTTATTTTAGCTGTGCTGTGCTTAGTCACTCAGTCATGTCCCACTCTTTGCAACCCCATGGACGGCAGCCCTCCAAGGTTCCTCTGACCATGGGGATTCTCCAGGCAAGTATATTGGAGTGAGTTGCCATGCCCTTCTCCAGGGGATCTTTTCAACTTAGGGCTTGAACCCCGGTCTCCCACATTGCTGGCTCATTCTTTACGATCTGAGCTACCAAGTAACCCCTTATTTTAGCTAATTTAAGGAAATAAGATTAATTTTCTGGGGGTAAGAAACAATAGTAAAATGTTTCATAGCTTCAAATGAATCTAATTAATACATTTGAAGTAAATTTAAATATCTGTTTTATTGGAAAAGAATATTGAGATTGTTTTCCCTTCTAAATTTAAAGGTTTTAATTGAAATGCATAATTTTATTTTTGACATGATTTCCAATATGCCAAATACCATATTGAATTGCCAGGATTATAATAATAATATTGTATTATAGCAAAGGATTTGGGAAATAATTTGTAATGGAATATTTCTTTACCTAAGGGAAATCAGTGGTTCTGTAATTAGAACCATAGACTAAGTCTACTTTCCCTTGTCTTTCATTACAGTTGCCTTTGATACTTATTTTCAGTTAATGAATATAAAGAAGAAAATTATTTCCATTTTGAATTACAGCAATTATATTTTTATGAAATCCAGTTTTTCCCTCTAAACTTGAATTTACTCATATGTAAAATAAAGATAAAATGTTTTCCAATGTATTTTCAGAGTTTAGATTCAAAGTCAGTTTAATGAACATTGCCTAGTATGTTTTCAGTATATTATGAAAATATCAATATTTTATTTAAATGAATTTAAATGACATAAACAATATAGCATATATATTTGTGAGCATATATATTTGCATTAGTAAATTTTATCCATAAAAAAATCAGTAAATAGAAACCACACTTACACAGTGTTGGGAGGCCAGAAGGGGAGTTCTCCTGTCCAAAAACAAGAGCAGAGCTCAACAAGAAGAAGAAAGATTCCCCTTCTTTCCTGGTAAGAACTCAGGCAATGAAAAGTTGTGGACCTATTGTTTGCTGTACCTCCCAACTTCCTTTTCTGCTCTCAAGTGTTTCTCTCCCTGACATGCTTGGGACTTGCATGTGGTTTGCCATGGTCACAGACTTAAAATTGTAATTCTTTGCTCATCCAAAATAAAGCCATTTTTGTTGGGGAAATAAATAGCTGGCAATATATTTGTTTCAAGTCTAGAATTCCTAAAGGAATTAATAAAATAACTTGGATGTAGTTGAAAAAGAAGTTTTTGGTTTATCTTTGACTTTGGGTATTTCCTGGACCTAATGCATTCAGTGCTGTGTGAAAGTTTCTGAAATCTCTGTTCTTTGGCTTCTTCATTGACATAATGACAGTAGAATTTTCTTCATAACCTGCTTTGAGAATTAGAAAAGATGAAACTGTCAGGCAAGTGTATGCTTCTCAGTTCTTGTCTCATCACAACAATGATTTGGAGCAATGGACATTAAAGCCCTTGGCAAGTCACGGCTCTTGGGTCTTGAACAAACCGTGTCATAGCTCTTAGACAAATCAGTGTCACAGCTCTATTTTATTTAGAAGATAGCAGGAGAATCCATCCTTGAAGAACAGGAGTGGAGAAGTGTGCCAGCACACACGTGGGGACGATGAGGGTGGGGGTGGGAAGAGCGCACTTGGCTCCTCCTTTTACATGTTTTCTTCCCCCTGGGCTTGCCTTATGCAAATTGTGCTCAGCCAGGAGTGCTGTTCTACCTGAAGCCCTCACTCCGGTCTTTGGGCCTTTCTCTGACCTTCCTTTGTTCTATTTTGGGGGCTTTTCCCTTCCTTGTCTTTTAGCCACTGCCATTTTGGACTCTTTTCCCTATTCTAACTACCTAACATTCCCCGCTCAAGAGATGAGAGGCCCAATTCTTTGGGAACAGGGGCGTCGAGGTCTTTCTGGCTACTTCCCTGCTGAATTGGGACGACAAGGGGTATTGGGCCTCCCCCTTTGCTAGTCTTAGGCCTCAGAGTCCTCAGAGCAGTGTTCATCTAAGGGTGAGATATTTTCCATGGTCGGCTGTAGTTTTGTATCTTTGTTGAACTGGGACCACATGGTGTAGTGTGTTGACCTGAGCAGAGACAAACAGGTTAGACAATTGATAATGCATGGAACAATCATAAGCAGCACCAATACGGCATAACAAGGACTAGTAGGGGCATTAGCCAATTCCAAATTCACATTGCCAGGATGGCTCAAGTCCCTCCTTGTTCAGGGATCAGATTTTTCTCCTGCCTGTTTTGGAGTACAATCCCTGCCAAGCTGTGCTGGCTCTTTAGAGCTATCCTGAGAAATTTTATCCCCAGAAACCAGATTTTGGAGGTGTTCATTAGAATGGCACTCTTTTGTAGTTCTGAATAGGTATTTGAGATCTCCCAAGGGCTCACAGGTGTATTGAGTGTCCTCTTCTGTTTACTTCCACATCTTGACTCATGAGTAGTGAATCCAGGAGTTTTGTCCTGGTACCTTGACTGCTATGGGGGTAGGGGTGGGGGGGTGGAAAGTATTACAGGGTAGAGGCCCTTCCATGTTGGCTGAAGTTGAGCCCTTGGGGACCCATCTTTCCAGACTTACGACTTGAGTCCCTGAAGCATATAGTGGTAACTCTTTAGAATCTTTTGGGTCTGGGTTGGGACAACACAAGCGTATATCCTGTTGGAATTGCCCAGTGGCCATGGTATAAGACCAGAGGGTCTGAGACCCTGGATCTAGGAAGAGGTCATGGAAATAAAGAAAAGGTCTCCCATATAGCATCTCATAAGGACTAAGACCAACCTGTTGGCAATTTGGGTGTGGAGGAGGGCTATTGGTAAAGCCTCCTTCCATCCCAGGCAGGTCTCCTGGGTTATTTTTTTTATTGCTGATTTTAAGAATTTGTTGGCTCTTTCTACTTTTCCTGAAGATTGAGGCCTCCAGGCACAATGGAGATAATAAGTAATGCCCAATGCTTTAGAGACCCTTTGGGTGACCTTAGAAGTAAATGATGTCCCATTGTCACTTTGTAATGACCTGGGCAGATCAAATCTTGGAATGATTTCATGGAGCAGTTTCTTTATCACCTCCTCAGCCTTCTCACTCTGGGTGGGAAAACCTTCAATCCATCCTGTGAATGTATCTATCATGACTAATAAGTATTTATACCCTTGAGAAACTAGTATCTGGGTGAAGTCTATCTGCCAGTCCTCTCCCGGGTAGGTCCCACATCATTGGACGGGCTGAACCAGCTAGGATCTTGGAGCTCCTTGGGGGTCATTTAATTAGCAAGTGGGACAAGAGGAGACCACTTGCCTTATAGTTGTTTGGAGGCCTGTTCCTCTGAAGGACCTTTCTAGTAATCTCTGGAGGGCCTTTTCTTCTAAATGAGTTGTGGCATGTAAGGAGTCAACCAACTTCCATTGGAGGTTTCCAGGTAGAAAAAGAAGTTCCTTCTTTTGGAACCACCCCATATGATCTTCTTGAAAGCCTTCACTCTTAGCTTTAAGAATCTCATCTTCAGTATATGAAGGAGTTTCTGGCAAATTAGTCTGTGGAACTAGGTGGCAACACCTATTAGGTCATTGTTTTGTAATGCTTCTCTCTTAGCTGCCTGATCAGCTGCTTTGTTCCCTTGGGTCACTTCTGTGCTCCCTTTTTGGTATCCTTTACAGTGGGAGCTCAGATCCCAACCTTTGAGTTAACACTCCCAAGGCTATTCCCTCTCTTTCATGGACATAAAGTTGGAATGCTTTCTCTGGGCCTGGCAACTTCAAGGCAGGTGCCTGAGTTAAGGCTTGCTTTAATGTAGCCTCTGCTTTCTTTTGAGGAGTTCCCCACATCAGTGGAATTGAATCATCTCGTCCCTTTAAGCTTTCATATAAGGGCTGGGCAATTAGACCATAGTTGGGTAATCATATTCTACAATACCTAGTTAGCCCCAGGAAAGCTCGCAATTGTTTTTGAGTCATGGGGGAGGGCAACTGGAGGATTTCTTGTACCCGATCAGAGGATAGCCTCCTGGACCCGTGTGTAACCTGAACTCCCAGGTAAGTGACCTTTGTCTCAACCATCTGTGCCTTAGCATGGGAGACTTTATATCCCCTTTCTGCCAAAAAGTTTACAACCTGAATTGCATGTTGTTGGGCATTTTCCTCATCTGGAGAGCAGATTAGTAGGTCATCTACCTATTGTAATATTTTCCCATTAAGTCCCAGGTCCAGATCTAAGAGACTCCAGCTAAGGGCCTGTCCAAACAGGTGGGGGCTATCTCTGAACCCCTGAGGTAATACTGTTCAAGTAATCTGTTGGTGTTTTTATCCTAGGGCCTCTCACTCAGAAGCCAAAAGATATTGGGATTCTTTAGCCAACAGTATGCCAAAAAAAAAAAACATGCATTTTTGAGATACAAGACTGTAAACCACTTGGCACTGGATGGGATTTCTTCCAAGATTACATAGAGATTGGGTACTATGGGATAGAGGGGGATTGCAGCTTCATTTATGATCCGGAGATCTTGAACCATGCACTAGGTTCCGTCCTTTTTCTTTACTGAGAGGACTAGGGTGTTACATGGTGAACTGGTGGAGACCAATAGCCCACAAGCAAGGAATTTATTTATTAAAGGCTGTAGTCCCTCCTGAGCCTCTCTTTTGAGGAGATATTGTTTCCAGTTAGGAATCCAAGTGGGATTTCGGAGGACAATGATGATTGATTCAGCTTGGTGGGCTCGTCCAGGGGTCCCCTGGTCCCACACCTGGGGGTTAATTTTGTCCTCCAATAGTTTTTGCTTCCTCTCTATTGGAAAAGGTGTAATGGGTTCTTCAGTAGTAACCAGGAGCTGTAGAGCTCTCAGTTCAGTTCAGTTCAGTCGCTCAGTCGTGTCCGACTCTTTGTGACCCCACGAATGGCAGCACGCCAGGCCTCCCTGTTATCACCATCTCCCGGAGTTCACTCAGACTCACGTCTATCGAGTCCGTGATGCCATCCAGCCATCTCATCCTCGATTGTCCCCTTCTCCTCCTGCCCCTAATCCCTCCCAGCATCAGTGTCTTTTCCAATGAGTCAACTCTTCCCATGAGGTGGCCAAAGTACTGGAGTTTCTAGGGGATGAAAAGCTTCCCATCACAAGGGTGGTCCCCAGTTTAATGAGAATATCTCTTCCCAATAAGGGAGTAGGACACTCAGTGACCACCAGAAACTTGTGGGATAATATTTGTCCATCCCAGCAACAAAGAGGTGCTCGGGTGAATCTTTTAATAGTTGCTTTTCCGGTAGCACCCAAAATGGTACAGGTTTGGGAGAAGAAGGCTCCAGAGCAGGAGATCAAGACAGAGTAGGTAGCCCCTGTGTCAACCAAGAAATTTTCAGGCCTACCTGCCACATCCAGTTGCACCCTTGGCTCCAGCCCTGTGATGGTTATCTGTGACAGGCAGGCTGGCTGGAGTGGGCCGCTTCAGTCCTCTTGAACCATCGTGAGGGTAGGCTTGGAGCTTGACCTTGAGGCTGCTGGGTCCCGAGGGCAGAGTGCCACCCAATGTCCCAGTCGATGGCATTTGTGGCAAGCCGTTCTAGGAGACTTGTCGTGGTTTGGACACTCTTTGGCCCAATGCCCCGCCTGTCTACAGATCAGGCGTTTGTCTCGTGCTTTGTCCTTCAAGGACTCGGGGTATGCCATAGGGCTTCTCTGGAGGGTGGCCAGCATCTGGGCATATCTTGTCTCTTTCTTTCTCTCCTTCTCCTGTTCTCTGTTATAAAAGGTATTGGTGGCTCTCTGGATCATCTCATCTATAGAGGCAGCAGGGTCCTGCTGCTGTAGCTCTTGTAACTTAAGTCTGATATCTGATGCACACTGGGATAGGAATTTGTCCTTTAAAATCACCTGTCTTTCATAAGAGTCTAAATCCAGATTGGTAAACTTTTGGAGGGCCTCTTTTAGCCTTTCCAGAATATCAATCGGGTTCTTATTGGGCTCCTGAGTTATTGCTGAGACCCAGGCATAGCTAATTACTTTTTGTTGTGCTGCTTTCAATCCTGCCTTCACACAGATTAGAAAATGATCTCTTTCCCAGACGTGCTCAGGGTCATTATAATTCTAATTAGGATTGGGTGAGGGGACTCCAGTTTCCCCTACTAGGAATCTATCACTGGACATGTGAAGTCCTGCTGTACACCTTCGGGCTTCCTTTAAGACCCTAGTATATTCAGGGTCAGGTAATGTTTGACTAAATATGACCATGATGTCCTTCCACATCAAGTTAAAGGCCAAGGTAATATGTTGGGACGTATCTATATATCTGCCCAGCTTCCCAGGTCTTGTTTGATCTGTCTTAGTTCTAAGAGGGAGAAGGGCTTATGGACCTGGATTGGTCCGAATTCTCCTCCAGTTTCAACTAAGGGACATACTCGAGCTGGCTTTTGTGGAGGGGGTGTTCCTGGATATAGGGACACATTTGGATACAAGGAAGGAGCACCAGGCAACTCAGGAGCTGTGGAAGGCTCCAGTCTCTTTGGGGGTATGGGAAGTGAGCCTTTACAGGGGTTTCCTTCTCTTGGTTGCCTGTGCCTAGCACCATTTGCCTAGTAAGCTCACGTTTAGGGCATACAACAATCCCATACTTAAGACAGAGTTCCTTAATATCTCTTAGTTGGAAGAAAATTTGGACATAGGGGATCTCTGTCCATTTCCCTTGTCTTTTGCAGAATAATTCTAGTTGCAGGGTGGAATTGTAATTTAAATTCCCATCCTCAGGCCAGTGTTCCTCGTCTTCCAGTGGATATTGTGGCCATACAGTGGCACAAAAGAATTTTAAGCGACTCCTCCTCAGCGTTAGAGGATCAAACAGCTTCCAATTATCAAGGATGCATCTCAAGGGGGTCTGCCAGGAAGTGGGTTGGTTATTTCCCATCTGAAAGACAGTCATGACAGGGAGGAAAAGAAAAGAAGAAAACTAATAGGCCTCCTTCAATTTTCATGGGTGGACTTCCCTAGGGGTGAGTCTTTCTGAAGCTTATCTTACCCAGAACTGTTGCAACCTAAGATCCAGGCATCCCCGGGTCAGGGTGCAGATCCCCAGGCAAGCTGAGGCATGACAGCCTCCTAGAGGTCATATCCCCAGGCAGGTAGAGGATATGATGGCCTCCCGAGAACTGGGTCCCTGGGCAGGTTGAGGCATGACAACCTTTCGAGGACCAGATCCTTAGGCAGGTCAAGGCATGATGCCCTCCTGGGACCTCTGGACTGGAGTTGGGCATCCCCAAGATCTCCAGCATGACCATTGCTGGGTAGGATTAAGGGGTTGTAACTCATTGCTAGTTTGTTCAACCCAGATGGGAATAGATATCATGATGTGAAACAATCCAAGCCTGTGCCCTGAGACTGGGAAACTGAAACAGTCATAAGCCTTGTCCTCTTACTCTAAGGGATTGTAAGTCACTGATTTCTTCCCCTAGTCCTCATTAAGAGCAGGTTAGGGTGTCTCACCTGGTAAGCATTTCATTGTCATAGACTCACTTTAGGTAATAACAGAAGTAGTGATAAAAGAGTGGGTTATCTGACCCTGTATTTTAATAATAGGCTGGGTGGAGCAGCGTTGCCTACAAGGGGGCAGGGCTCCGACTGTAGGAGTTAGTAATTGGCTTAAGAACCAATTTGTTTAGAGGCAACAGACCAAGTGTTCCATAAAAGAGGAGCGGAGATTTAATACAGGGGTTTGTTTGTAACTTTAGAAGAAGGGTGGTAGGGGTTTGGGCCCAAATGGCCTGCAGGGCTAACTCCCAAAGTGACAAACATTATCCCTGGAAGCCCAATTGCCTTTGAAGGGATGCCAACTGATGGACTTCTGGCAGGCATTGTGTGCCTGTCGCCCACCCTAGAAGTTTCACTGAGAGATACTGATGTTGTACATGTTGTAGGAAACATGGTAGATGAAGGGATGAATTTATACAGAGGGGTTGGATTTATACAGTATTTCTCTCCCAAGGGCCAGTTATTTTCTGGTTGTCCCTCCAGAAGATTGTAGAGGTGACATTGTGGGCCTGGATGGGGCTCAGGAAAGGAGCATGAAACAGGAGGGAAGGAGGCAGAGCACAACCTTTGAAAGAATGACATAGCACAAGGGCATAACATAAGCCAATTAAAATCAATTGGGTCCAAGATGACAAGTCAAATTCAAGTAAACCTTCCTAATCTGTAAGCCAACAGACACACCCAGATGTGGCAGGACAGCTCTAAGGCAGTCAAAAGATGGAGGAGTAGGTGGTTTCCCAATGGCTGGGATGATCTTCCCATTCATTAGCATATGAATTCACTCCACTCGCAAAACCTAACCAGACCACATCCCATGACCCGAGCCCTTGCCCTCGGCAATGGCCCACACCCTGAAGCATGGCTTCTCTCTGAGTCCTAACAAATCCACCTCTTACTTTTTGGCTGAGCTCAAGTCCTGGAATAGAGCTGAAGGACAAGAGGAATAAGCACTGGGGAAAATGTGCCAAGGAATCCCCTTCATAGCCTGCCAGAAAACCTGCTAAATTCCTGACCTGTGCTCACAGTTTTCATTGTTCTGATCCTTGGCACAGAGAAGAGTAAGGACAGAAGAACCCCCACTGGCTTGGGTAACAGTTACTGGTGTCCAGCAGATACTGCCTTTGGGAAATACCGAAGAGTAGCCTCTCCAGAGTCCCTCAATTGTGCCCACTGCTGCCCGCCTATTCATGGGGGATTCAAGGAAACAAGAAATGAGAGATTGTAAAGCAATTAAGATTTTATTAGGCATGTCTCTCTAGCCACAGGAGCCAGGATCTCCTACCTTAACCAGAGGTCTTCTGGAATCTGAGGCTGAGCGGCGTGAGGTTTCTGCTGAGTTCGTTTATCATGGTCCCAGTTTCCGGCACAATGGGCCTCTCATCACTTCCCTTGCTCTGGGTTTTCTTTGCGTTCCGCTTCAACCATGGGAGCTTTCACCGAGTAGGGCTCCTGCTGTGCTTGGCCTTTTCCGGGCAGAGGTTGTTTCAGCCAGGTTAAATCCGAGTCACAGCACCATAGATGTCAGGCGAGTGTATGCTTCTCGGTTCTTGTCTCATCATAACAATGATTTGGAGTGACAGACATTAAAGCCCTTGGTGTGTCACAGCTGTTGGGTTTTGAACAAACCATGTCATAACTCTTAGAGAAATCAGTGTGATAGCTCTATTTTACTTAGAAGATAGCAGGAGAATCCATCCTCGAAGAACAGAAGAGAGTGGAGGAGCGTGCCAGTGCACGCGGGATGGCAGGGTGGGGGTGGGGGCGTAGGGAGAGAGAGATCTTATGCATGTAGGAGAGAGAGAGAGCGAGAGCGCTGGCTTCTCCTTTTATATGTTTTCTTCCCCTTGGGCCTGCCCTATACAAATTGGGCTCAGCCAGGAGTGCTGTTCTACCTGAAGTTCTTACTCCAGCCCTCAGATCTTTCTTTGACCTTCCTTTGTTCTATTTTCACAGGCTTTTCCCTTCCTTGTGTTTTGCTGCTGCTGCTAAGTCACTTCAGTCATGTATGACTCTGTGCGACCACATAGACAGCAGCCCACCAGGCTTCCCCGTCCCTAGGATTCTCCAAGCAAGAACACTGGAGTGGGTTGCCATTTCCTTCTCCAATGCATGAGAGTGAAAAGTGAAAGTGAAGTCATGTCTGACTCTTCGTGACCCCCATGGACTGCAGCCTACCAGGCTCCTCCATCCATGAGATTTTCCAGGCAAGAGCACTGGAGTGGGTTGCCATTGCCTTCTCCCTCCTTGTCTTTTAGCCACTGCCATTTTGGACTCTTTTTCCCTATTCTAACTACCTAACAAAACCATTGCACAGGGCAACAGGTGGCAGACGTTAAACATTCAATAAGTCTTAATAATAATAACAATACTGGCTGTTAATGGTGCTGTTAGGCAGCTACCTTTATCCTTTTCAACAAAAATATGCTCTGGATTGGACATGACTGAATTCAATATTACTAGCGTTGTAATTATGAGTACGTCACAATTTCTTTGGGTCCCTGTTTCTCTGTGATAAAACTGGCAAACATCTTCCTCAAAAGAATATTTCAAAAACTGCTTGATATTATAACTTGGAATGCCATGTCACTCACCAAGAAACAAACATATATCAAATGTCTACTTTTTAAAGGTGCTTTGGGAAACTAGTGTTACAAGATTAGAAGCTAAAACTCCCATCATGAAAGTTTCATATTTTTATGAATATTGTAACATTCTAACAGGTGGATACAATAGTTTGTTACTTTCATTAGCAAAATCTTGAACAAATGCTAAGGAAGCACAGAATTTTGGATTACGCCTGCTCTGGTGCATGAAGGACAATTCTGTAAAGGAAGTGCCATTGATTCTGGGAATCAGAGAATGAAAAAAAGTTTAGCAGAAGAGGAGTGGGCTACACAAACAAATGGGACTATGAACAATCACCTCACCATGAGAAATTCAGTATTTGAATGAAATTGAATGACTAACCTCCAAAGGCATGTTGGGGTCAGAAATTTTAAACACACACACATATAGCACAAACACAAAGACACACATGTACACTCAAACAAATGCAATGCAAAATAACTAATGCATATTGCCTTAATGCATGCTGTCATGTATTTAGAAGTGTTTTTCTTCTTTTGGCATGAGGAGTTTCCTAAGAGTCCACTGATTCTCATACTGCACGTGTCTTTGCATCCTGATTTCATGTGAGGGTAGGTATAGACTCAAACTGCAGTTAACTGACTGCCAAGCACAGCCTTCTCTGGTTAAGGAAATAATGAGTTTGATTTCATATAAATCCATAAAAGCTTGAAATGAGGTAAGAATCTCCCAACTTTTTTCATTAAAAACACACTTTCAAGTCCCCATACTCTTCAGATTTATGGTAAACTTAACTTCAATCTTTCTTGACATAACTTCCTCTCCAAAAGTTACTGTGAGAAGGTGAAGGTCTAACGTAACCCTGGAGTTCAAGTGTATGTACATGTACACGCAATGTGAGTGCGAGCATATATGAGGGAATGTTGAAAGTCGGGTGGGAAGAGCCCCACAGTTCATGGGTGTTTGGTCCATGGATGTTTGGTAAGGGTTGGTTGGTTTAGTCACTAAGTCGAGTCTAACTCTTGCGACCCCATGGACTGTAGTCTGCCTGGCCCCTCTGTCATTGGGATTCTCCAACAAATAATACTGGAACGGGTTGTTCCTGACAACCTTCCTGACAAATCTTCCTTTGTTCCTGACAAATCTTCCTGACTCAGGAATCAAACTCACGTCTCCTACATTGGGTCTCAAAGAATTGCAAGCAGATTCTTTACCAACTGAACTACGAAAGAGGCTCTGGTTGGTAAGAGTGAGAGTATACAAATAGTGATCTTGCCTCTAGAAGTTTCTGCCTACCACATTTAGGATGCAGAAGTCTCTTTTGAATTTGCCAGCATTCAATTTGGTTTTGACCTTTTAGTTCCTGCTGCCTCCCCAGAAATGATTTAGAAATCCAGACCAGAACCAAGGTGAACAAATTTTAAAAACAAACCAAAAAAAAAAAAAGTATTTTTAAAAGCATATTTAAGTTGCCACAAAACTCAGTAAATTAAGCATAATGTAGAAAGTTCCCATATACTTCATCCTCTCCCCTCTCCCGATTCTTCTGTTATTAACATCTTGCATTAATCGGTACATTTGTTATAACTGATGAGCCAGTATTAATATAATATTAATAACTAAAGTTCATACATTGAGGTTTGTTCTTATGTTGTATATTCTATAAGTTTTTTAAAACCTATAATGACCTGTGTCCACCATTACAGTATCATGCAAGGTAGTTGCATGCCCTAACTGTTCTCTGTGTCTCATTTACTCACCCCCTACTTCTTTCCTTGAAATCCTGGCAACCACTGATCTTTTGACTGTCTCCATTGTTTTGCCCATCATACAATTGGAAAATATAGTATGCAGCCTTTTCTAATTAGCTTCTTTCACTTACCAATAGGCATTAAACATTTTTTATGTTCTTTCAACATTTAATTACTCATTTTTTATCAGTAAATAAATACCATAGTATGGATGAACATTTCTGTTTATCCACTTACCAACTTAAAGACATCTTGGCTAATTCCAAGTCTTGGAAATTATGAATAAAGCTGATATAAATATCAGTATGCCGTGTTTCATGTGAACATGTTTTCAGTTCATTTGGGTAGATACTAAGAAGCATGATTGGCCTGCCATTTACCAAATCTTCTAAACACTTGAAATATTTTGATAGCACACTGATAAGCATTCTTATTATTGGCCTGTGAAAATTAAGGGAGATTATTATGCCATGTAGCATACTTAGTATACATTCTTACATAGCCTGATGTCCCATCCTTTTCTGGTATACCAAAATTTTGTGAATTATATATGCATAAAATAACATCACTCATATACAGCATTTTTACTAAGATTTATAATTTTAACTTCACACATGCACAATTATTGTATGGTGATGGTGAAGCTGCTCAGTTGTGTCTGACTCTTGGTGACCCCGTGGACTGTAACCTACTAGGCTTCTCCGTCCATGGGATTCTCCAGGCAAGAATACTGGAGTGGATTGCCCTTTCCTTCTCCAGGGGATCTTCCCAACCCAGGGATCAAACCTTGGTCTCCCGCATTGGAGGCAGACGCTTTAACCTCTGAGCCACCAGGGAAGCCCAAAACTTGAATTTCTTCTGGTAAACCAGGAATTGGAGAATGTATATTAATATTTCAGGCTTTTTAATATAATCTTCATTTTCTGATTCTTACAACTTACTTTCAGAACATAATCTGCTTTTGTTATCTTCAATTCTTACATTGCTTTTTCTCTTTTTTTCAATTCATATGCCCTTTGGTTTAAAATTAAAAGTCCTATGTTGTCCAAAGAGCTCCTCTATTTTCCCTTTACCCAATATTTGTATGAATCTCATAAACCAGTAAAACTCTCTCAAGCTGCTGTCAAATATGTTCTTCAGTATCTTCTCTGATAGAGTTAGAGACATGATTGCTTGTGTTCTAATTGGCACCACTGGTGTCCCAAAGAGGAAAAGTATATTTCTCTCTCAATATGGAATTTCTTTCCATATGTTAGAAACAGTATTTCTTGAGCTTCTTCAAGATTTTGTATATTTTATTCATACCAGGGCCCCAACACAGTGGGCCTCTAGTAGGACTCTGGGAAATGGGGTAGGTCTTGCAATATGTCTAGCATCGTAGAGATAGAAGATCACTGTAGAGTGATGGGGGAGGGAGAACAGAACACTTTGGAACTTGCCATTCTCTGAAAGGCAACTTCTATATACTTTCCCGAACCAAAGAAACACTGAAAGGGTGGGAAAGTTCTTGTTAGAAAGATTGAGATTATTATTGCTCTCAAAGTTTAGTTAATTCCTCCCTTGCACCACCTAAATCAAATTTCAGTGCAAGGACACTGAAACTGTAGGCTATGAATACACACTAAAGGTTGCTCCTCTTACAATCTCAGGGCTGAATTTTTATGCACAAAGAATAACCATCAAGGCTCAATATTAGGTTGTGTAAAATTTTATGTTTCAATAGTTTTGTCAATCAAAAAGATCAGTTGTTCCCCAACTACCACCTATTTTGCTTTGCAGTAATATCTCAAATTATGCTATTTTTTTTCCTAAAAATATTCACATTTTCTGGGTCGTTTGTGAGACGTTTTCTTACAATCTTCACATGTCTTATTTTTTTTTTTAATGCCTTGCAATCTTTATATATTTAAGAATGCTTAAAAGACCTTTTAGAACTAATACCCAAAAAAGATGTCTTTTTTATTATTGGGGACTGGAATGCAAAAGTAGGAAGTCAAGAAACACATGGAGTAACAGGCAAATTTAGCCTTGGAGTACAAAATGAAGCATAGCCAAGGCTAATAGAGTTTTGCCAAGAGATCACACTGGTCATAGCTAACACTCTCTTTCAACAACACTAAGAGAAGACTCTACACATGGAGATCACCAGATGGCCAACACTGAAATCAGAATGATTATATTCTTTGCAGCCAAAGATGGAGAAGCCTATGCAGTCAGCAAAAACAAGACTGGGAGCAAACTGTGGCTCAGATCACGAACTCCTTATTGCCAAATTCAGAATCAAATTGAAGACAGTGGGGAAAACCACTAAACCAGTCAGGTATGACCTAAGTCCAATCCCTTATGATTATACAGTAGAAGTGAGAAATAGATGTAAGGGATTAGATCTGATAGAAAGAGTGCCTGATGAACTATGGACAGAGGTTTGTGACATTCTACAGGAGACAGGGATCAAGATCATCTCCAAGAAAAATAAATGCAAAAAAGCAAAATGGCTGTCTGAGGAGGCCATACAAGTAGCTGGAAAAGAAGAGAAGTAAAAAAGCAAAGGAGAAAAGGAAAGAAATACCCATCTGAATGAAAAGTTCCAAAGAAGAGCAAGGAGAAATAAGAAATCCTTCCTCGGTAATAAGTGCAAAGAAATAGAGGAAAACAATAGAATGGGAAAGACTAGAGATCTCTTCAAGAAAATTAGAGATACCAAGGGAACATTTCATGCAAAGATGGGCTGGATAAAGGACAGAAATGGTATGGACCTGAGAGAAGCAGAAACTATTATGAATAGGTGGCAAGAATACACGGAAGAACTGTACAAAAAAGATCTTCAAGACCCAGTTAATCACGATGATGTGATCACTCACCCAGACCCAGACATCCTGGAATGTGAAGTCAAGTGGGCTTAGGAAGCATCACTATAAACAAAGCTAGTGGAGATGATGGAATCCCAGCTGAGCTATTTCAAACCCTAAAAGATGATGCTGTGAAAGTGCTGCACTCAATATGCCAACAAATTTGGAAAACTCAGCAGTGGCCACAGGACTGGAAAAGGTCGGTTTTCATTCCAGCCTCAAAGAAAGGCAATGGCAAAGAATACTCAAACTACTGCACAGTTGCACTCATCTCACATGCTATTGAAGTAATGCTCAAAATTCTCCAAACCAGGCTTCAACAGTACGTGAACCATGAACTTCTAGATGTTCAAGTTGATTTTAGAAAAGGCAGAGGGACCAAAGAATCAAACTGCCAATATCCACTAGATCATCAAAAAAGCAAGAGAGTTCCAGAAAAACATCTACTTTTGCCTTAGTGACTATGCCAGAGCCTTTGACTGTATAGATCACAAGAAACTGTGGACAATTCTGAAAGAGATGGGAATGCCAGACCACCTGACTTGCCTTTTGAGAAACCTGTATGCAGGTCAGGAAGCAACAGTTAGAACTGGACATGGAACAACAGATTGGCGGCTCCAAACAGGAAAAGGAGTATGTCAAGGCTGTAAATTGTCACCCTGCTTATTTAACTAATATGCAGAGTACATCACACAAAATGCCAGGCTGGATGAGCCACAGGCTGGAATCAAGATTGCCAGGAGAAATATCAATAACCTCAGATATGCAGATGACACCACCCTTATGGCAGAAAGCAAAGAACAACTAAAGAGCCTCTTGATGAAAGTGAAAGAGGAGAGTGAAAAAGTTGGCTTAAAGCTCAACATTCAGAAAACTAAGATGATGGCATCCGGTCCTATCACTTCATGGCAAATAGATGGAGAAACAGTGGCTGACTTTATTTTCTGGGCTCCAAAATCACTGCAGATGGTGATTGCAGCCATAAAATTGAAAGACTCCTTGGAAGAAAAGTTATGACCAACCTAGACAGCATATTAAAATACAGAGACATTACTTTACCAATAAAGGTCCATCTAGTCAAGGCTATGGTTTCTCCAGTAGTCATGTATGGATGTGAGATTTGGACTATAAAGAAAGCTGAACACTAAAGGTTTGATGCTTTTGAATTTTGGTGTTGGAGAAGACTCTTGAGAGTCCCTTGAACTGCAAGGAGATCCAACCAGTCCATTCAAAAGGAGATCAGTGCTGGGTGTTCATTGGTAGGACTGACTGTTGAAGCTGAAACTCCAATATTTTGGCCACCTGATCCAAAGAGCTGACTCATTTGAAAAGACCCTGATGCTGGGAAAGATTGAGGGCAGGAGGAGAAGGGGTCAACAGAGATGAGATGGTTGGATGGCATCACCGACTCAGTTTGGTTGAACTCCAGGAGTTTGTGACAGACAGGGAGGCCTGGCATGGTGCAGTTCATGGGGTTGCCAAGAGTCGGACATGACTGACTGACTGAACTGAACTGAAATGTATTTATTGTCATAGTATTTTGGGTTTAATATAAATCATCTTGAATTGTTCTTATTGTACATTAGTCTCTTTCATTTGATTTCTTTGTTTCAATAGGCCCATGATTAAGAATTTTAAAATTTATGTTGTCATTTCTCTGACTGAAACAAAAATAATGCAAGATGTGTATAAGAGACAGCTCCAGGGGATCTTCCCAACCCAGGGATCAAACCTTGGTCTCCCGCATTGGAGGCAGACGACTTTTCAAGGAGTAAACATCTTTTAATTTCATGGCTACAGTCACCATTATTTTTTGGAGCCCCAAAAAATAAAGTCTGACACTCTTTCCACTGTTTCCCTATCTATTTCCCATGAAGTGATGGGACCGGATGCCATGATCTTAGTTTTCTGAATGTTGAGCTTTCAGCCAACTTTTTCACTCTCCTCTTACACTTTCATCAAGAGACCTTTTTTCCTCTTCACTTTCTACCATAAGGGTGGTGTCATCTACATATCTGAGATTATTGATGTTTCTCCCAGCAATCTTGATTACAGCTTGTGTTTCTTCCAGTCCAGCGTTTCTCATGATGTACTCTGCATATGTTAAATAAGCAGCGTAATGATATACAGCCTTGACACATTCTTTTTCCTATATGACTGAATTACTTTGTTGTATGCCTGAAACTAATATTATAAATCAACTTATGCTTCAATATAAAAGTTAAAATAAAAAATGAAACTATTGAAATTATTACGTCATATGTGAAGTAGCATAATATTACTTGATGGTAGATTGTCAGTTAAAGGTGTTTGTTAGAAACACTTCAGGAACCACTGGATCAATAAAGCAAATATTTTAACCCAATTTCCCAATAGATGAGATGACATAATATTATAAAAACAAGCATTTAATCAAAATTCAAAGAGGAAAATCAGAATGACAAAGTATTGGGCCAATGGAAAACAAATGAGATCATATATTTGATTTAAATTCAGTCATATCAATAATAACATTAAATGTAAGTCGGTGGTAATGGTTGTTTAATCACTAAGTCATGTTTGATTTTTGCAACCCCATGAACTGTAGCCTGCCAAGTTCCTCTGTCCATGGGATTTCCCAGGCAAGAATACTGGAGTGGGTCGCCCTTTCCTTCTCCAGGAAAATATACATGATCTAATAACTAAATGGGAGAGAGAGAATCTAATTCCATTTTATGAAGCAAAAACAAAAAATCCAAAGCCAAAAAAGCAAGACAATAGAAATCCACTTAAATATAAAAAGAAACACAAATTAGAGAAAAGAACAAAAATAAACTAAGCCATGGAAATGCTAATCAAAAAAAAAAGTGCAATGACTACATTGATATTAAAAAAAAATAAATTTCAAAGAAAATAATGTTACCAAGGAAAAAAAGGTCTTTAAAATATGATGCTGGAGTCAGTTCATCTAAAGGACAAAATCATAAATATCTATGTACCTAGTAACAGAGATTTAAGATAAGTTGAAAAATTAAATATTTAAGGGAAAAGAGTCTTATCTACCACTTTCATCAAATACTTTAACACTTTTTGCTAAATAAGTAATAGAAGAGGTGAAGAGAAAATCAATAAGTATATAGTAAATTTGAATAACACTATCAATCAATCTGAACTAAATATCATTTATAATATATTTCACCCAACAACAATAAAGTATATATTCCCTTCAACATTTAGAACATTTCCCAAAATATGGTTGACCATAAAAGGGTCTCAACAAATTTAAAATAATTCCAATCATGCAAAGTGTGCTGTTTGACCATAAATAGAAAGTTATGGTTAGAAATTAGTAACAGAAAATTATGTGAAAATTTTCCAAATATTTCAAACTAAATAAAATATTTCTAAAATAAGCCACATATCAAAATAAAATTTAGAACAAAAATTAAAATGTATTGTAAACTGAATAAAGAGGAAAATAAAGCATCAGTTCAGTACAGTCGCTCACTCGTGTCCAACTCTGTCCCCATGAACTGCAGCATGTTAGGCCTCCCTGTCCATCACCAACTCCCGGAGTTAACTCAAACTCATATCCATTGAGTCACTGATGCCATCCAGACATCTCACCCTCAGTCGTCCCCTTCTCCTCCTGTCCCCAATCCCTGCCAGCATCAGAGTCTTTTCCAATGAATCAACTCTTCGCATGAGGTGGCCAAAGTACTGGAGTTTCAGCTTTAGCATCACTTCTTCCAAAGAACCCCTGGGGCTGATCTCCTTCAGAATGGACTGGTTGGATCTCCTTGCAGTGAAAGGGAATCTCAAAAGTTTTCTCCAACACCACAGTTCAAAAGCATCAATTCTTCGGCGCTCAGCTTTCTTCACAGTCCAACTCTCACATCCATACATGACCACTGGAAAAAAACCATAGCCTTGACTAGACAGATCTTTGTTGGCAAAGTAATGTCTCTGCTTTTGAATATGCTATCTAGGTTGGGTCATAACTTTCCTTCCAAGGACTAAGCATCTTTTAATTTTATGACTGCAGTCTCCATCTGCAGTGATTTTGGAGCCACAACAAAATAAAGTCTGAAACTGTTTCCACCATTTCTCCAACTATTTCCTATAAATGATTGGACCAGATGCCATGATCTTAGTTTTCTGAATGTTGAGCTTTAAGCCAACTTTTTCACTCTCCTCTTTCACTTTCATCAAGAGGCCTTTTAGTTCCTCTTCTCTTTCTGCCATAAGAGTGGTGTCATCTGCATACCTGAGGTTATAGGCTATGAATACACACTAAAGGTTGCTCCTCTTACAATCTCAGGGCTGAATTTTTATGCACAAAGAATAACCATCAAGGCTCAATATTAGGTTGTGTAAAATTTTATGTTTCAATAGTTTTGTCAATCAAAAAGATCAGTTGTTCCCCAACTACCACCTATTTTGCTTTGCAGTAATATCTCAAATTATGCTATTTTTTTTCCTAAAAATATTCACATTTTCTGGGTCGTTTGTGAGACGTTTTCTTACAATCTTCACATGTCTTATTTTTTTTTTAATGCCTTGCAATCTTTATATATTTAAGAATGCTTAAAAGACCTTTTAGAACTAATACCCAAAAAAGATGTCTTTTTTATTATTGGGGACTGGAATGCAAAAGTAGGAAGTCAAGAAACACATGGAGTAACAGGCAAATTTAGCCTTGGAGTACAAAATGAAGCATAGCCAAGGCTAATAGAGTTTTGCCAAGAGATCACACTGGTCATAGCTAACACTCTCTTTCAACAACACTAAGAGAAGACTCTACACATGGAGATCACCAGATGGCCAACACTGAAATCAGAATGATTATATTCTTTGCAGCCAAAGATGGAGAAGCCTATGCAGTCAGCAAAAACAAGACTGGGAGCAAATTGTGGCTCAGATCACGAACTCCTTATTGCCAAATTCAGAATCAAATTGAAGACAGTGGGGAAAACCACTAAACCAGTCAGGTATGACCTAAGTCCAATCCCTTATGATTATACAGTAGAAGTGAGAAATAGATGTAAGGGATTAGATCTGATAGAAAGAGTGCCTGATGAACTATGGACAGAGGTTTGTGACATTCTACAGGAGACAGGGATCAAGATCATCTCCAAGAAAAATAAATGCAAAAAAGCAAAATGGCTGTCTGAGGAGGCCATACAAGTAGCTGGAAAAGAAGAGAAGTAAAAAAGCAAAGGAGAAAAGGAAAGAAATACCCATCTGAATGAAAAGTTCCAAAGAAGAGCAAGGAGAAATAAGAAATCCTTCCTCGGTAATAAGTGCAAAGAAATAGAGGAAAACAATAGAATGGGAAAGACTAGAGATCTCTTCAAGAAAATTAGAGATACCAAGGGAACATTTCATGCAAAGATGGGCTGGATAAAGGACAGAAATGGTATGGACCTGAGAGAAGCAGAAACTATTATGAATAGGTGGCAAGAATACACGGAAGAACTGTACAAAAAAGATCTTCAAGACCCAGTTAATCACGATGATGTGATCACTCACCCAGACCCAGACATCCTGGAATGTGAAGTCAAGTGGGCTTAGGAAGCATCACTATAAACAAAGCTAGTGGAGATGATGGAATCCCAGCTGAGCTATTTCAAACCCTAAAAGATGATGCTGTGAAAGTGCTGCACTCAATATGCCAACAAATTTGGAAAACTCAGCAGTGGCCACAGGACTGGAAAAGGTCGGTTTTCATTCCAGCCTCAAAGAAAGGCAATGGCAAAGAATACTCAAACTACTGCACAGTTGCACTCATCTCACATGCTATTGAAGTAATGCTCAAAATTCTCCAAACCAGGCTTCAACAGTACGTGAACCATGAACTTCTAGATGTTCAAGTTGATTTTAGAAAAGGCAGAGGGACCAAAGAATCAAACTGCCAATATCCACTAGATCATCAAAAAAGCAAGAGAGTTCCAGAAAAACATCTACTTTTGCCTTAGTGACTATGCCAGAGCCTTTGACTGTGTAGATCACAAGAAACTGTGGACAATTCTGAAAGAGATGGGAATGCCAGACCACCTGACTTGCCTTTTGAGAAACCTGTATGCAGGTCAGGAAGCAACAGTTAGAACTGGACATGGAACAACAGATTGGCGGCTCCAAACAGGAAAAGGAGTATGTCAAGGCTGTAAATTGTCACCCTGCTTATTTAACTAATATGCAGAGTACATCACACAAAATGCCAGGCTGGATGAGCCACAGGCTGGAATCAAGATTGCCAGGAGAAATATCAATAACCTCAGATATGCAGATGACACCACCCTTATGGCAGAAAGCAAAGAACAACTAAAGAGCCTCTTGATGAAAGTGAAAGAGGAGAGTGAAAAAGTTGGCTTAAAGCTCAACATTCAGAAAACTAAGATGATGGCATCCGGTCCTATCACTTCATGGCAAATAGATGGAGAAACAGTGGCTGACTTTATTTTCTGGGCTCCAAAATCACTGCAGATGGTGATTGCAGCCATAAAATTGAAAGACTCCTTGGAAGAAAAGTTATGACCAACCTAGACAGCATATTAAAATACAGAGACATTACTTTACCAATAAAGGTCTATCTAGTCAAGGCTATGGTTTCTCCAGTAGTCATGTATGGATGTGAGATTTGGACTATAAAGAAAGCTGAACACTAAAGGTTTGATGCTTTTGAATTTTGGTGTTGGAGAAGACTCTTGAGAGTCCCTTGAACTGCAAGGAGATCCAACCAGTCCATTCAAAAGGAGATCAGTGCTGGGTGTTCATTGGTAGGACTGACTGTTGAAGCTGAAACTCCAATATTTTGGCCACCTGATCCAAAGAGCTGACTCATTTGAAAAGACCCTGATGCTGGGAAAGATTGAGGGCAGGAGGAGAAGGGGTCAACAGAGATGAGATGGTTGGATGGCATCACCGACTCAGTTTGGTTGAACTCCAGGAGTTTGTGACAGACAGGGAGGCCTGGCATGGTGCAGTTCATGGGGTTGCCAAGAGTCGGACATGACTGACTGACTGAACTGAACTGAAATGTATTTATTGTCATAGTATTTTGGGTTTAATATAAATCATCTTGAATTGTTCTTATTGTACATTAGTCTCTTTCATTTGATTTCTTTGTTTCAATAGGCCCATGATTAAGAATTTTAAAATTTATGTTGTCATTTCTCTGACTGAAACAAAAATAATGCATAAGTTTTAAGATAACCTGTTTGTATACACTCATCCTTCCTTACAATTTTTTTCCTTTGAGTGACTAAATATCCCTTAAATAAGAGATTCATTCTGTCTGTTTCAAGGAAATGAATAATTAGATCACTGCTTTTGGTTCAGTGTAATCAGTTCAGCTTAAGACTGGGGACAGAACACTGGTCTAATTCCATTTGTCTCTTTCATCCTTGGGCCTTTCTGAATTTTTTTTAAGGGTGTAACTTGACTTACATAGTCCACGTGCTGAGTGAACGTTTTACAGTGGATTTACCTTCTCTACACTTCTGGTATGGTTGTAAATATTTTAATAGAAACTTGGGTAGAGGAATGTCAGGAACGTCAATCTGGTAACCCCATAGTACAATGACCTGATCCACTCCTTCATTTTTATCTTCATTGCTACTGCTGCTAAGTCGCTTCAGTCGTGTCCAACTCTGTGCGACCCCATAGACGGAAGCCCACCAGGCTTCCCCATCCCTGGGATTCTCTAGGCAAGAACACTGGAGTGAGTTGCCATTTCCTTCTCCAATGCATGAAAGTGAAAAGTGCAAATGAAGTCGCTCAATCGTGTCCGACTCTTAGTGACCCCACGGACTGCGGCCCACCAGACTCTTCCGTCCATGGGATTTTCCAGGCAAGAGTGCTGGAGTGGGGTGCCATTGCCTTCTCCGTTATCTTCATTACACACATGTTAAATATTTATTTTAAAATAAATAGCTATAAAAATCATTTTATCTTCCTAAAAAAATTTGTTTTTACATTCTCATGAGAACAAAACCCTATTTTACATTTTAATATCTCTTTTGTATTGAAGACTTAATGAGATTTTTTTCTCTTCATAGATCAAAATCTTTCATGACATAAATCTAGAGTGTTGCTTCTAAGTCTCCATCTACTCATATGACACTTACTCATTTCAAATAGAATGTAAGGGCTGGGTGAAAAGGAGAAAAATGAACAAAACATAGATACTTTAAGAGAGAGACAATTTTGAATTCTACTAAGTCTATTTTGCAATTTTTAATCTCTAGTAAAATGATTTATGATTAATTGAATGATCTTAAAACATACTTCTTTGGAATCAATATGCAGTAAACTATTTCATACTGTTTTCAAAAATCCAAAAATGTATTGCTGCTAAGTTACTTCAGTCATGTCTGACTCTGTGCGACCCCATAGACGGCAGCCCATCAGGCTCCCCCGTCCCTGGGATTCTCCAGGCAAGAACACTGGAGTGGGTTGCCATTTCCTTCTCCAATGCATGAGAGTGAAAAGTGAAAGTGACGTCCCTCGGTCGTGTCCGATTCTTAGCGACCCCATGGACTGTAGCCCACTAGGCTCCTCCATCCACGGGATTTTCCAGCCAAGAGTACCGGCGTGGGGTGCCATTGCCTTCTCTGAAAGATATATTATTTATAAGTAATTTGAAAATTCAGTAATGTTTTAAACATCTTAGCTTGAGAAATGGAAACAATAATTTATATTCTTGTTTATTACCTGAATCTGATAAAAATTCTGTATGTTTTTAAATAGCATGGATTAAAGAACACATGCAAAGTGAAACTTTAGAGTTACAAGTGGTGCAGTACAATGAAAAAAGGACACAGCCATAGTATTGGGGTTTATAGCTATCTTCTGTCACTTACTACCTGTGAGACTTTGTTACTTCATGCTGTATTCCTCAGTTTCTTCATCTTCAGTATGATTAACAGTACCTACCACATAGGGGAAATTCTATGAAGATTCAGTGTGTCAATCCATGTAAAACCCTTAAAACTATGTCTATTACAACGTAAGAACTGGACTTTCGTTCTTTTCAATGGACACACATTTTTTAAAATGGCCAACATGTGTCTGGACCAATTGCATTTTATATTTGATCTATGTAATGTGAAATTGGTTTATGACATATCTGTATAGCCAGTGAAAATTCATATTCAGACTGTGTAACCTATAGAATCAAATGGAGAAAAAAAAAAAAAAAACTTCCACACATATTTATTCCAAAATCTTATTACCTGAGCTGCCATCCATATAAGATAAACTTAAATTTTATTTTGTATATTATTTTATCTTGTTTTACCTTTTGTTTAAAGGAACAAAGGTACTTTATAATTCTGTAATAAGTTGAGTACAAGGAGTAAAATGGGAGATGGATATATTAAAGGAAATTTAGATGTCTGAAGTATCTGGTTTCCAATGAGTCTCATTAGCTCATGTAGAGAAAAAAGGTGCCATTTGAACTAGTCGTTTGAAAAAGCAGTTGTAAGAACATTATCATAAAACAATTTTATTTATGCCTTTGAGTACCTTTTAAAATGTAATCAGTGGTTATCAGATTTTCCCTGATGCTGGATCAAATCTTGGGTGCACTTGCCTTTTTAATCTTTATATATATATATATATATATATAGTCACTCAATTGTATCCAACTCTTTGCAATCCCATGGACTGTAGCCCACCAGGTTCCTCTGTACATGGAATTCTCCAGACAAGAATACTGGAGTGGGTTGCCATNCCTGATGCTGGATCAAATCTTGGGTGCACTTGCCTTTTTAATCTTTATATATATATATATATATATATAGTCACTCAATTGTATCCAACTCTTTGCAATCCCATGGACTGTAGCCCACCAGGTTCCTCTGTACATGGAATTCTCCAGACAAGAATACTGGAGTGGGTTGCCATTCCCTTTTCCAAGGAATCTTCCCAATCCAGGTATTGAACCTGGGTGTCCTGCATTGCAGGCATATTCTTTACCACTTGAGCCACCAGGAAAGCCCATATATATATATAATCTCTCTCTCTCTCTATATATATGTGTGTGTGTGTGTGTATGTGTATAATATGCTATATATTAACATATATATGTTATATAACATATATAATAACATATATAATATTTTGAGATGTGATGCAATACAACAATCTTCATGGCTAGTTCTTTTTAGGTTTAAGAATTTTTAACCAAAAATCAGGTTAACATTCTCCTGTATAATCTTCTAAGGACATTTTTTACTTACCATTTTTGAATATAAAATCATGTTAAAATGGATTAGAAGTCGTTAGTCTTTCTCCACATATATACTCAAACTCCATAGCCACATGCCCTGGTCTTCAGGATTTCTTTCAGCAGCTGTTCTTAGCAGTGAAAGTTAGTGGAGGGCAGCCCTGAGGGTTCTGCAGTTCAGCCAGTGTCCAGTAGGGGGATGAGATTCCACTACCCCTATTCCCTGTTCACTACGCTTAAAAAAAAAAAAAAAAAAAAAGCCACGTTTATTTAATTTTTGGCTGACAGGTCTTAGCTGTGGCATCTATCTTTGTTGTGGCATACAGGATCCTAGTTCCATGACCAGGAATCAAACCTTGCATTGGGAGCATGGAGTCTTAGCCACTGGACCACCAGGGAAGTCCCTGTCGTTGCTTTTTTTGTGGTGGGAATAATTAATATCTAACTCTCAGGAATCTTGAAAATTTTGATAAAGTATTGCTGTCTGTGTTCACTACACTGTGCATTAGCTCTCCAGAACTTCTTAGCTGCACGTTTGTACCCTGAAACACCTCGTCCATTCCCCACCTCCCAGTACCATCCTGGCAACTAGCACTCCCCTTTCTAGTTTGGCTTCCTTAGACTCACATGAAAGCTACAATCATACAAGGTCTTTACTTTGGATTATCTTACTTAGCTTATGACCTCCAGGGAAAAGCATGCTGTCAGAAATGAAGGACACTCCTCCTTCTCATGACTGCATACTTGATTGTACATCTGTATTTGTAATCTTTATCCATTTGATCTGTTACAGGCAGGTAGGTTTCTGTACCTTTTAATATTGTGAATAATGCTGCAACAAACCTCGGAGGGCAGATATCCCTTTGATATTTTCATTACTTTTGCATAAATACTCAGAAGTGGAATTGTATGATAATATGGTAACTCCATTTTTTTTTTTTTTTTTTTTTTTGAGGCCCCCTTACCTGTGTGCTTGGGAGTCGCCTTTCCAAGTTCATCCCCTCAAAGGCTTACAATGATGACATCAGTGACTCCCAATTCTGTCACTTTTTCTCCTTCTCCATGAAGTTTGCTGGTGAGAACTGGAAAACTAGAGCTGTGGAGGAAGTAAAGGCTGTAGCAGAGATAAACTCTACTGTCTCTTGACTAGTTGCTAAGGATCTTTTTAGAACTGGGATCACATCATCTCTTCCTGTCAGCTGTTGGTCTTAATTTCCATGTCAGAAGCTCTGCTCAGTCTGTGGTTATTTGAGTGAAAATGCAGTTACATTAATAAAGAAGGTTCTTTCTCTTTCCTATAAATTTATCTTTTGAATACTAAATCTCAATATTATTGATGGGACATATTGAATTCTGAAATATTCTTTTACAATATTTCTATCAAAGAATGAAAAAGCAAAAATCATATTTGCAGAAATACAATGCATTGAAATTTTAAAGGAATGTGATCCAAACCATAAAATAAACTGACTTTATATTGAATAGAATTATCGACTAAATTGAAGAAAATGTAGTATAGGCCTAATCTTCCAAGTGCGTGAACGAATTTTTAAGAAGAATAAGAAGGAATAGCTTTTACTAGTATAACTCTTATTAATGTTTCAGCCTTATACACCAATTCGAGAATTTGTTCTTTATTATGTAGCATCTTCTATTCAAAATCATTCAATGAATCTTTCAGTTATTAATTGCACATGGGATTTGTTTTTGTGTTATGATAGCTCTTCTAGAGATGAAATTATAACACAGGCTATGTGAAAATTTACAAGGTGCTAATGAGCTTTCTTCAAACACCACAAATTATTTAAGTAACTTAATGCTGTTGCTATTTTTACAGTGTCAGAGGAGTTTTCACATTAATGTGAGGCAGCCACATAATTTACTTCTCTGTTTTCAAACTTTAAAGTATAAATGGAAAACAGAAGCATAAAGTCAAAGAGAATGACAAAATTTATTTCTTTCAAATGTTTATATTAAAAATATTTTTAATCCAGGGAAATATAATACAATAATATTACTATTATAATCTTTAATCTGAAAACTTTTATTACACATTTGAGATGGGCATGTGTAAAGGGATATTAACACATTTAAATCTAATATTTAATTTCTACTGATTTTGGCTTTATACTCTATATTGAGATTTGATCCATGTATATATTTATACAAAAAACCTCTCTGTGTTGGCTGTTCTCATTCATTCACACTTGAAGGTCAATTTTTGTCTTGGATGGAAATGTAAGGATTGGGTTACTATTAGTTTTCTTTTTTCTTAAAGAACCCTGGGACTTGAGAGCTAAGTTTAATTTTCAGTCACAAGCAGAGCTAAAGGCCAGACGAGAAAGGCAATTTCACAGGATAAGTGGAGGCTGAGTTCTTAGTCTAGCACCAACATCAGGCTCTTGAGATTATGCGGTATTTACCCATACTGTTCTTAACCTAACCATTGGGAGAATGAGACATGGAGGGGAAGACAACGCTTCTATTAATAACACATATCTCATTGAGTGAAGAAGGTAACCAGTATAAAATTTCAAACCTACACACAATTAAATTCTCACAAAGGAAATAACTGAAATCAATTTAACACTGATCTTCCCATGTCCGAGTTTCTAAAGGGATATTCTACTTGCATGGTAGTTTATTTAATACTTTTTGAGAACAAGCCCTGGGGCCTGCCAGACTCAAGACTTAATTCCAGCTTCAATGCTTACTAACTGCACGTTCTTGAACAATTTCCTCATAATTTCTAAACCTGTTTCCTCATTTCTGAGATGTGAATGCTAGTAATGCATATTTCCTAAGATGGTTTCTAGGCTTCAGTTAGCTAACAAAATTTAAGTATTTAGCTGAGTGCCTGACACAGATTTCAATTTCAGTAAATTTATATGCTTTATTGCTTTTGATAAATAATATGATGTATGGCCTAAATCAGATGAGTATTGGACTGCAAGGAGATCCAACCAGTCCATTCTGAAGGAGATCAGCCCTGGGATTTCTTTGGAGGGAATGATGCTGAATCTGAAACTCCAGTACTTTGGCCACCTGATGCGAAGAGCTGACTCATTGGAAAAGATTCTGATGCTGGGAGGGATTGGGAGCAGGAGGAGAAGGGGACGACAGAGGATGAGGTGGCTGGATGGCATCACTGACTCGATGGATGTGAGTCTGAGTGAACTCTGGGAGTTGGTGATGGACAGGGAGGCCTGGCGTGCTGCGACTCATGGGGTTGCAAAGAATCAGACACGACCGAGCAACTGAACTGAATTGAATAATATCAACACTACAAAATAATAGTGATCTTTTATTGTGTGAGTGTTGGAATATAAAGAAAGCTGATCACTGAAGAATTGATCTGTGGTGTTGGAGAAGACTCTTGAGAGCCCCTTGGACTGCAAGGAAATCCAACCAGTCCATCCTAAAGATCAGTCCTGGATGTTCATTGGAAGGACTGATGTTGAAGCTTAAACTCCAATACTTTGGCCACCTGATGCGAAGAGCTGACTCTTTTGAAAAGACCCTGATGCTGTGAAAGACTGAGGGCAGGAGAAGAAGGGGATGACAGAGGATGAGATGGTTGAATGGCATCACCAACTCAATGGACATGAGTTTAGGTAAACTCGGGGAGTTGGTAATGGACAGGGAGACCTGGCATGCTACAGTTCCTGGGGTTGCAAAGAGTCGGACACAACTGAGCGACTGAACTGAACTGAACTGAATATGATTTGAGAAAATCTCAGTACTTTATATGTTAAATTCTTTTAACAGCTCTAGAGAGAGATGAATAAAGTGGTGCTTACAGAGCCTAAATAACTGAAGTCTTCAAACCAGCAAAAAAACCTAACTCATGGCTGATGCTTAAAACACATCTGAGCCTTAATAATTGTAGATGGCAATTAATGTGCTTATATTAGCAAGAACAAGTGCTAGGTTCTACCTTAAATTATCATTTTTAAGTCTTTGAAACTGCAGCTGCTTTATTTGTAAGTAAAGCAAATCCAGATCAGGTTTGGAGACACTGAGCACACTAATTTGCTTCTGATTTTAAAACCACAATTGCAAACATATGTACCTTGTACATTTCTGTTAGGGTTTTGGACATGTACCACAGGCTAGCACTTTGCCTTGACATTGCTCCTCTGCAAACAGATGGCAAATTCCTTGCTAACTTTCAATTAAGTCTTTTTTTTTTTTCTAGAAGCATTTAAATTATTAAGCATCTGGAAATTTTGGATATGTACAATATTATGGAGACAGGATAATAAATTTTTGATAGTCTGAAGTAACTGGATAATTCCTGGACTGACAACATATTTCCTCTAAGGTTTCACATTCACTTTCTCATTGTTTCTTTCACTTAGGCTGGATTCTCATAAAGACAGCTCTAATCCATAGTGTAGATTTTGTTTTCTAACCTAACTCTGGTTTCATAGCTGCAAATGGCTAATGAAAAACTTATTTAAATATTGTATTTCATATTTCAAAAGGAACATTTGTGTTCCCTTCAACAGAATATTATTATACAAAATAAAAAGACAAGCACTGTTAACTTTGAAGATTGAGTTTGGAAGTTAACACTTTATTTGATTTTAACCAAAAATTCTCTCCTTGTATATAAGGTGTATGAATTTCAATTCAGTAACTATATAAGTAGGATAACAGGGAAAATTAAGGATGTTACCTTAATATCATATACTCAGAAAATCTTTATATCTCCTACCAGTTTATTATTTTTCTTTGCAGTTATTTTTACTGATAAGAACTGACCATAAAAATGTTCATATCATAAGAGGGCTTCAAGGTTATTGAGTTGAGTATCTTTGTATCACAGGTTCAAAAAATAAAGACCAAGAACATTAATAGAAGTTTACAAAATGACACAGATAATGGAAGAACTTAAACCTTGATCTGTTTAAGGTTAAGTTCTATTTCCATCCCACATGAATTGTCCTTACTAATTGCCAATTATGTAAACAACATGATAGTATATTGTAATATTAAGGCCACCTCATAAAATATCTTTGACGTGACTTATATGATCATTTATAGTGGTTTTTTTTTTTATTTCTTGGATCTTTGCATATGAATCAAATGTTTTTCTCTCATAGGTATAATCCTGTATGAGTTTTAGAAATCAATCCAATTGTTGGGTTTATGGCCAATACCTGTGTGTAGCAGTTCTGGTTTACCTGGTGAATTTCTCCATTCCAAAGCTCTGACTGGTTGGCCCTGAGGATATTTACTTTGAAGGAAAAATTATAGTCATGTTCATATTACTATTGATATTACTAGATGGATTCCTCTTACCTGACCAATTACCTCTGATCCTGGCCATAGATTAAAATTTTCTTTTAGAGTCACTCACACTCAGTCAAAAACTGTAACCTCATCTGTTGAAAGGAAAACTCCTACAGTTATAGGATGGTTCTCTATAATACTAGGCTATGGTCATTTAAGTTTTAAAACCTCCGCTATGTTGAAAACAAATCATACTAAGCATAATCAGTCTAGTAACACTAGGAAACTGGGCAGTGTGCTTTATGGACAATGCTAGTATATAATTTCCTCGAAAGACAAGGATTGGTGCAGAATAGACTAAGTCAGATGACCTGAGATATTACAGGGCTGCACCTAAGGGAAGTTTTTGGTTTAATTCTTATTTATGACTTTACTAATACTGCTAGCTATGTTATTTGTATTTCACATCTTTTATAAAAATTGCTTCTTACATTATTAAATATGTGACTGAACCACTGATAAAATAACATATAGTTCCATGTGAGAACAATGGTTGTTAATAGTGTAACTCTAGATATGAGAAGAGGCAACAAGAGGGAATATTTTCCTGGACCATAAAAGGCTAATACAGACAGGTGGTCCACAGACTTTTGGATGCTATTTTATGGCCTAGTCCAGTAACATCACATTGAATGGTCTCCCAGCAAAATCTTTGTCAGACCTGGGAATGAGAATTCTCTGCACCATGGGGTAAAATGGTCATGAAATGCACCCCCCAAACCATGGTCAAATTTATTATTATTAAGGGGCCCTGCCAACTGGAAACTGGCACTTGCCATCTGTCTCTACACATATTAAATCATGGCCACTGCAGTTGCTAACCTCCAACACCCCTGAAAGGAGTTCTGGGTGGAGAACAGGTATGAGGCACTCTGTGCTCTGGAAAAAACTGGAAGAACAGGCCTTCAGAGAGTTAGATATTTTCAGGTTTTATGAGTTCCAATTCCTGCATCTTCTCATACCTAGAGAAACACTAACATCATTAATGGTGACATCTGCTTTGGCTATTAAGGAGAATATTACAATTAAAAGTTAAAATAGAGTATTTGAGTTCTTTTGCAGGACTGGGGCCCCACCCAGGCGGAGGATGGTAATTTCAGGCTGAGCACAAGATTCCTAGAGAACTGCCTTGTTGTCTCACCACCAGTCAACAAGAAAGTCATACACCTTGCAGCCCTCACCCCAAATTTTGCCTTCCTTTTCTGGGCCCATTGATGACCACCCTTTTGGCCCCTGTCTGTTTCATCTCTGACAGGCTCCAATAGTTTCAAGCTAAACTGCTCTTACTAGGAGGGTGAAGGCTGGTTTCTATCCCTGGGTTGGGAAGATCTCCTGGAGGAAGCCATGGCAACCCACTCCAGTATTCTTGTCTGAAGAATCCCCATGGAAAGAGGAGCCTGGTGGGCTGCGTTCCATGTGATTGCAAAGAGATGGACACAACTGAAGGGGCTTAGTATGCAGCACACATCATCTGTTGTCTTCTACAGAATGTAAAACATAGTAACATTCTATTTTGGGCCTCTGTTTACTAGAAATAATTGGGTAAAAAAGAAATGACAGCAGATAATTCAGGAGAAGATATAAATCAAACCTATGCAGAACTGAATGAGGAAGTATGTATGTTCACACACACCCAGACCCCCACACACAGTCACTCAATAAACATTTATATATATAATTGTACAGGTCTGTACAAATACACAACTACACCTGAAAAATTATGTGGACTGTGATAGAAGACTTGGTGTAAAAATTACTAAGATATATACAATACTAATATTTATTTAAGATCCATTATTATTGACCCTTCTCAGTCGAACATTTCATTGTAGAAAGAGATTTTTGCTGCTGATCAAGATGGATCCCCCAAAAAAATACTCCACAGGGCACAGTTGTAATGCACGCATGCTTCACGGCCCTCAGGTCTAATATCAGATCCTTTTCAATTTCTACTTTATGGTATTCTTATTTCATTTTTATCCTTAAGTAACTACAATATATGAAAATGAAAGTGAAGAGTGAAGGTCAAGTCGCTCAGCCGTGTCTGACTCTTTGCGACCCCATGGACTGTAGCCTACCAGGCTCCTCCGTCCATGGGATTTTCCAGGCAAGAATGCTGGAGTGGACTGCCATTTCCTTCTCCAGGGTATCTTCCTGACCCAGAAATCGAACCCAGGTCTCCCACATTGCAGGCAGATGCTTTACCATCTGAGCCACCAGGGAAGCCCAATATGTACTACATATGTACCATGACCATTAATCTATTAGCTGTGTTGTCAAACATTTTGGAGAGAGTTTTAACTTATTTTGAATTATTTCAGATATATAAAATGTATAAAAAATATAAAAATACTTATCTCCACTATCAGCAAATAAAAGTGAAAGTGTTAGTTGCTCAATTGTGTCTGAGTCTTTGCAGCCTCACAGAGCCCGCCCCGCTCCTCTGTCCATGGAATTCTCCAGACAAGAGTACTCAAGTGGGAGGCCATTCCCCTTTACCAAGGGATCTTCCCAATCCAGGGATGGAACCTGTATCTCCTGCCTTGCAGATATATTCTTTATCATCTGAGCCACCAGGGAAGTCCCGATTAGCAAATAAAACTTAAGAGTTAAATATTTACCAATTGTTTTCCTCTTCCACACAGAGGTGCTTAAAATTCTGAATTCATGTTTATTATCCTCTTGAATTTCTGTATATTTTACTAAATATATCTGCACCCCGAACCACTGTGAACAAACTAGAACTATTCATATCAACATAAATGAGTCCTAAAAGCATAGTTTTATGTAAAAAAAGAAGGTAGTTGGTAAAAAAAAAATACAGTATATAAATAGTAATCATATAAAACTTTGCTTAATTTTGCATCTATGTATAAACATTTTATATCTCCCTATGTATTTCCTAGTTCAGATCTACTTCATGTGCCTGACTAAACAATACATCGTATTTTATGTAATAAAAACTCTCCTCCCTGCTTGCACTCACTTATAGAGTTATGTGAACTTGTTTCTATGACCTAGCGAGTGAGCAATGTACCCAATTACTGTCTTTATTATTTCAAATCCCTTAGATGGGACTATTATTGTTTCCTCATGTCTCCTGACATCAAATATTGTGCCATAGCATCTAAGAGCTTTATTTACCAAGATACACATTACTTCTCCACGTTTGGATTTGTGTGTGTGTGTGTACAAATGTTTGCATGCTAATGTCATTCACACCAGTGGTTCACTCTCCTTGCTGACATTTTATCACTACTTGGGAGGAATATGCATATGTCTTTTAAATCTCAATTATCCCTCTGTTGTACAATGCTATATGTTGAATATCTGCTTACCAATAGCTTTTCTCTCTGAATATATTTTACCTAAGAATCACAACTTCTGATATATATGAAANTCTCCTTGCTGACATTTTATCACTACTTGGGAGGAATATGCATATGTCTTTTAAATCTCAATTATCCCTCTGTTGTACAATGCTATATGTTGAATATCTGCTTACCAATAGCTTTTCTCTCTGAATATATTTTACCTAAGAATCACAACTTCTGATATATATGAAATAAATATATTTCTCTGTTCAATGAATCACTTAAAGCTTTACCATAAAGATCTTCATAAAGATAAGGGAGACTGAATATAATCCTATTAAGCTGGGTTGCTGCTGTTTCTCTTCCTCTGATTTTGTCACAAAAAGCAATTGTTTTGCATTCTTGTGTTATGAAAACAGAACTAGCACACAGAATAAAACTGACAATGGAATTAATTATTTTGTGCAAAAATAAGAAACAACAATAATCCAAAGAAGAAGAAAGAGTACTACTGAATAGTTATTTCTAAAAACTCTAAGAAGATTTCCCACTAGAATTAAATAATATAATATCCAAAGTTACCTTTAACTCTTATCAAAAGTCCCATTCTCTTGTGAGAGCAAAAACAATCACATCAGACACATATATTGAAAAAAGGTAATGAAGAGCTATGAAACTTAATTGAAGTGCTCTTGGCCATTAGGGTCAGGCCTTTTGTGGATTAGAGGTACAAGCTATTAGGCCTCACTCTTACTATTGCTATTTAATGTCAGTTTATTATAGGTGAGTGCATGTTCTCCTGCTCCATTTAAATTAGTCAAAATCATATTTTGAAATGTGTAAATACAGGTTCAAACTTGGGGAAATTTGCTAATAATATTAAAGAACCAAATTTATAAGTAAGAAAATTGGCATTTTATTGGTACTGATGGATACAATCTTAACATTTTTTCATTATTATCTATATTTACATTTAAATAAGAAATAAAAAGACTAAATTTTTTACTAATTTATTTTGAAAATGTATATTTTAATAAATGTTTTAGTTAGAAAATAATTTCATTAAGTTAATAATCCATTATTTCACTAGAATAAATTGTATTTGCCTTCAGCCTGTCTATATTTAAAATATTTCAAAGCCTCATAGGGGTAGGGGTTTGAGGAGTACAAACTGTCATGTATAAAACAAGCTACAAGGATATGCTGTTCAATGAAGGAAATGTGCCAATATTTTATAATAACTATAATAACTAAGTGGAGCATAGCCTTTAAAATTGTGATTCACTGTGCTATATATCTGAAAATTATATAATGTTGCATATTAACTATATTTCAACAGAAAAAAAAATCAAAGCCTCATCATTTATCTTAAAGTTGCTGCTGCTAGGTCGCTTCAGTTGTGTCCGACTCTGTGCGACCCCATAGACGGCAGCCAACCAGGCTCCCCCATCCCTGGGATTCTCCAGGCAAGAACACTGGAGTGGGTTGCCATTTCCTTCCCCAATGCATGAAAGTGAAAAGTGAAAGTGAAGTCGCTCAGTCATGTCCGACCCTTAGCGACACTATGGACTGCAGCCCACCAGGCTCCTCTGTCCATAGGATTTTCCAGGCAAGAGTACTGGAGTGGGGTGCCATTGCCTTCTCC
>SJYX01004662.1:48375-68719 GCA_006410675.1 Oreotragus oreotragus
GGGGGGTTCATGTTTGGGAGTTCGTGTACACCCATGGCAGATTCACGTCAATGTATGCTAAAACCAATAGAGTACTGTAAAGTAAAATAAAGTAAAATGGAAGCTCTAAAAAAAAAAACAAAACATTTTAATCAATGTAAAGATAACAAATACTTAATATTCTGGATGAAAGAATCTTAATCCAAAATGATCCTGACAGATTTGAACACATAACTAATATGACATGTTTATATTCAAAAGAAATAATTATATTGCCTTGTTAGTAAAGGCTAATCGATGAAGTCATAAAACAACTGAGAGAGCAATAATTTAAATAAAATATATAATTAATTAAATAAAATCTATAATAAGGTCACAAAATTCACCATTTCACAAGGACTATTAGATATAAAAAGACAAACTGAAGCTAAGAACAGAGTCTCTCTCTAAATAAAAGGTATTTTTATTGTACTTGAAATTTTTATTACCAGAAAATTGATTAGTATATCAATGTATTTGTAGATACTGAAAATAATTTAGCCAAGGAAAACAAAAAACTGTAGGTGATAGTACAAATAATCAAAGAAAAATAAATAAATGCAACATTTGTTCTTTGAAAAAAATAAAGCAAAAATCTTTAGCTAGACTGAGCAAGAAAAAAAGAAAAAGAGACACACACAAAAGATATCAGTGATTAGACATCACAGGTAGCTGCATGTGTAAACAACTATTATATTAACTTTTGAGGATTCTCATAAAATACTAACATTTCTATTAAAATGTAACTTGCATGCAAATCACAAAAAAACATGGATTTCTCTATAAATTCTAAATAAATTAAAATATTCATAATGAAACTCACAAGGAAAACACAAGGCCCAGGTGAAAATTAAAATGAAGTGCTACAAGATATTCTTAAAACATATCATTTCAATGGCAATCAAAGTTTTCAAGATCACATATCAGAAAGGATATTCTCCAGTTCATTCAGTAGTAGTAGATTACTTTTATACCAAAAAGAGATAGAAACTATATCAAGGAGTATAACAGTCCCTTTATTCCTTAACAAAGAGCATAACTTCTTTAACAAACTACTAATGCTACATTCCAGCAGTATAAGTAATAGTTAATTCAACATGAAAAGTTGATTTTATCCTTGGAATGGACGAGGGTAAATAAACAAGTGAAATATGTTGTTGCTGTTCAGTCACTCAGTTGTGTCTGACTCTGTGATCCCATGGACTGCAGCACACCTGGTTTCACTGTCTCCCGGAGTTTGCTCAAACTCTTGTCCTTTGAATTGATGATACCATCCAACCATCTCACTTCTCCTCCTGCCTTCAATCTTTCCTGGCAGCAGGGTCTTCTCCAGTGACTCGGCTCTTTGCATTAGGAGGCCAAGTTATTGGAGCTTCAGCATAAGTCATTCTGATGAATATTCAGAGATAATTTCCTTTAAGATTGACTGGTTTGATCTCCTCACTGTCCAAGGGACTCTCAAGAATCTTCCCCAACACCACAGTTTGAAAGCATCAATTCTCTGGCACTCAGCCTTCTTTATGGTCCAAATCTCACATCTGTACATGACTACTCATAAAAACATATCTTTGACTATACAGACATTTATTGGCAAAGTGATGTCTCTGCTTTTGAATATGCTGTCTGGGTTTGAAATACCTTTTCTTTTAAGGAGCAAGAGTCTTTTAATTTCATGGCTGTAGTGATCCACAGTGATTTTGAAGCCCAAGAAAGTAAAATCTGTCACTGTTTCCATTGTTTTCCAATGTATTTGCCATGAAGTGATGGGGCTGGATGTCGTGGTTCTAGTTTTTTGAATGTTGAGTTTTAAGCCAGCTTTTTCACTCTCCTCTTTCACCTTATTCAGATCGGTTCAGTTCAGTCGCTCAGTTGTGTCCAACACTTTGTAACCCCATTGACCACAACACGCCAGGCCTCCCTGTCCATCACCAACTTCCAGAGTTTACTCAAACTCATGTCCATTGAGTCAGTGATGCCATCCAATCATCTCATCCTCTGTCGTCCCCTTCTCCTCCTGCCTTCAATCTTTCCCAGCATCAGGGTCTATGCAAATGAGTCAGCTCTTTGCATCAGGTGGCCAAAGTAGTGGAGTTTCAGCTTCAGCATCAGTCTTTCCAATGAATATTCAGGACTGATCTCCTTTAGGATTGACCAGTTAGGTCTCCTTGCAGTCCAAGTTGGTGATGTCACTCAGCTTTCTTCACAGTCCAACTCTCGCATCCATACATGACTACTGGAAAAACCATAGCCTTGACTAGATGGACCTTTTTTGGCAAAGTAATGTCTCTGCTTTTGAATATGCTATCTATGTCTAGTCAAGGCTATGATTTTTCCAGTAGTCATGTATGGATGTGAGTTGGACTATAAAGAAAGCTGAGTGTGGAAGAATTGATGCTTTTGAACTATGGTCTTGGAGAAGATTCTTGAATTCTGCATACAGGTGTGCTGCAGTCCATGGGGTTGCTAAGAGTCAGACACCTTACCTGCCTCCTGAGAAATCTGTGTGCAGGTCAGGAAGCAACAGGCAGAATTGGACATGGGACAACAGACTGGTTCCAAATATGCAAAGGAGTACGTCAAGGCTGTATATTGTCACCCTGCTTATGTACCTTATATGCATAGTATATCAAGAGAAACGCTGGGCTGGATGAAGCAGAAGCTGGAAACAAGATTGCCAGGAGAATCTTCCCTGCTGGCTCAGAGGGTAAAGCACCTGCCCACAAGGCAGGAGACCCAGGTTTGATCCCTGGGGCAGGAAGATCCACTGGAGAAGGAAGTGGCAACCCACACCGGTACCCTTGCCTGGAAAAGTCCACAGATGGAGGCTTCGGTCCATGTGGTCGCAAAGGGTCGGATACGACTTCACTTTCACTTTCACTTTCAGATATGCAGATGATACCACCCTTATGGGAGAAAGCAAAGAAGAACTAAAGAGCCACTGGATGAAAGTGAAAGAGAGTGAAAAAGTTGGCCTAATACTCAACATTCAGAAAACTAAGATCATGGCATCTGGTCCCATCATTTCATGACAAACAGATGGGGAAACAATGGGAACAGTAAGAGACTTTAGTTTTGGAGGTTCCAAAATCACTGCAGATGGTGACTGCAGCCATGAAACTAAAAGACGCTTGCTCCTTGGGAGAAAAGTTATGACCAACCTAGATAGCATATTAAAAAGCAGAGAAATTACTCTGCCATCAAAAGTCCATCTAGTCAGAGATATGGTTTTTCCAGTAGTCATGTATGGATGTGAGAGTTGGACTATAAAGAGAGCTAAGCACCAAAGAATTGCTGCTTTTGAACTGTGGTGTTGGAGAAGACTCTTGGGAGTCACTTGGACTGCAAGGAGATCCAACCAGTCTACCCTAAAGGAAATCAGTTCTAAATATTCATTGGAAGGACTGATGCTGAAGCTGAAACTATAGTACTTTGACCATCTGATGTGAAGAACNTGCTTTTGAACTGTGGTGTTGGAGAAGACTCTTGGGAGTCACTTGGACTGCAAGGAGATCCAACCAGTCTACCCTAAAGGAAATCAGTTCTAAATATTCATTGGAAGGACTGATGCTGAAGCTGAAACTATAGTACTTTGACCATCTGATGTGAAGAACTGATTCAGTGAACAAAGCTCTGATGCTGGGAAAGATTGAAAGTGGGAGGAGAAAGGGGATGACAGAGGATGAGATGGTTGGATGGCATCACTGACTCAATGTATGTGAATCTGAGTAAACTCCATGAATTGGTGATGGACAGAGAGGCCTAGCATGTTATAGTCCATGGGATCACAAAGAGTCAGACACGACTGAGCGACTGAACCAAAATGACTGATCTACAAGCCCAGGAATGCCAAGAATTTTGGGTAATTGTCAGAATTTAGGAGAAAAACTTGGAATATAATCTCTTTCTGAGTCCAGCAAAAGGAATCTGCATTGCAGCACCTTGATTTCTAGATGCCAAATGTGAGTCAGTGTGGTTCATTTAAGCCACCTTATTGTTGTTCAGTTGCTCACTTATGTCCAGCTCTTTGCAAACCCATGGTCTGCAGTACACCAGTCTTCTGTGTCCTAAACCATCTCCCAGAGCTTACTCAAACTCATGTCCATTGAGTCAGTGATACCTCCAAACATCTCATCCTCTGTTATCCCCTTCTCCTCCTGCCTTCAATGTTTCCCAGCATCAGGGTCTTTTTCAATGAGTCAGCTCTTTGTATCAGGTGGCCAAAGTATTGGAGCTTCAGCATTGGTCCTTCTAGTGAATATTCAGGGTTGATTTCTGGTTTATGGTAATTTTTTAAGGCAGCCCTAGAAAACTAAATTCTTGACTGATGTAATTTCCANCCCAGCATCAGGGTCTTTTTCAATGAGTCAGCTCTTTGTATCAGGTGGCCAAAGTATTGGAGCTTCAGCATTGGTCCTTCTAGTGAATATTCAGGGTTGATTTCTGGTTTATGGTAATTTTTTAAGGCAGCCCTAGAAAACTAAATTCTTGACTGATGTAATTTCCAGCCATATTCTTTCAGGGGTTCTTCATGAAAAACCATCTGAACAATTCTCTCATTATCTGAAATACACATCATAATTAAGCTAACTTTTTACTTTTGTCCATGTAATGTCACCTTTAACTGGTCTTTTTACTCTCAGCCAATCCATTCTTCTATATTTTTAATTTATTAAATATAACTTTGATTGCTCCTTTTCCTAAACTATGTTACACATTTTCCCTCAGAATTCTTCATTCTTCATATATATATATAATAATAATTCATGTGCATGTTTATATTTTTGTACTTTACACAATAATAGTACTGTGCTACTCTTTAAAAATATTTAATTTAATATACCCACACTTCTGTAAAATGACTGTATGAACTCTTGATATATGAGGCTCCAGATAAAATACACTAGATGTTATCCAAATAAAGGATTGCCCATTTGTTAGAAATGCATAATAGTAATAGTTCAAATTTAATTTTTAAACTGTGGATTTCATATTTTGGAAAGCAAAAATTGACTTCCTGATTTCAGTATTTCCAGCTGTTAAAAATAGGTTGTTAGAAGCAGTGTTCATTGTTTCTTTTTTCTCAACTATTGTATGTTCTCTGGCACTTTATCTTGAGTCCAATATTTCTTCTTAGATTTTTGACCAAGATTGAGTTTTAAGTAGTAAAATATTGTTTGAATGATATGCAAGAAAAGTTGATTGCATTTTTGTAACTGATCCTATGGCTATTTATGTATTTAATTTTAAAGCTAGGTAAGATATGATTTTTAAAAAGCATTCTAAAATGTTAGCTTTTTTTCATTATTGTTTAGCAATAAGTAAATTTTTTATTTGACTGAATGTTCTTGACTTTTAATCTTGTGGTATTATTTAATAAAGCTGTTATTTAAGTTGTTCTTAAAAATATTTTAGGTGTAAGATTACATCTCTTATTTTTGTTTTTAAGTTTTAAAATATATGTATGGGATTATTGACACCCTAATAAGCTACTTATCTATGGTTACACAGAAAACCAGTGAGAAAATAAATAATTAGTTTCAGTATACCAACTACTTAATATTTAGTTTTTTGGTCACCAACGTATTTCATGAATAAATATATATTTGTATGAATCTACAGTATGCTTAACACTCTTCTGAAAGCTAAATAGTGGTTTCAGTATTAATTATCCCCAGGTTGTGTTGTGCTTTGTATTTTTCAAAATTCTTAACTTGGTTTTTCACTTTCTTTCTCAGGGTCTTGTATCTAATGCACTTCTGGAAATCCCAAGGCAAAAGCTGTGAAGAATGAAAAATCCTTTGGTGGTGAGTGTTGACCTTAGGCTTAGAGCAAGAGGGGATGCGATTTCTCCTTAGCTTTCTCTATTCCATTCCATGCTTATCTTGCTGATTGGTTACGTACACTGAATGAACATCTGGCCAAAAATTTCAAGATAGTTCAGCATTCAACATTTTATGCCTCTGACATTGCAATTCACCCTCCAAGTCTTATTTGTTCAGAAATTTTAAGAATATTTTTTTTCAGATCATTGGATCTTAAAATATTGAACTAGTTAAAGCAAAAAGGACAAAGCGAATAAATACTAATATTTTGAAAAGATCCTCCACAAGGGATTTACATGATAGTCTAAATTGAATAGTCAATGAATGTTAACAGACTAAGGTTATTGACTTATATTTTACATCATGTTGCTTAATTTGATTGTATTATAAGATTTAACATATATCTTAAATCTATATAGATATATATAGATAATTTTATCAAACCAAGACAATAAGATATACACTGCAAAATGAAGTAGGCTGATAGATTGATCATTTTGCCCCACCAAATATTTCATATTGTATCTATCCCCATCTCAACAGAAACACATACACACACACACACACACACACACACACACACCACTTGACATGTTTCATAATAGCCTAAAATCAGAACATGCAAAACACATTGAAAACTCTGTTTTTTCTTAAATTTGGGGACAGTTTAAAATTTATTAAACTCTATCCATGCTTGAAGATATTGTTTGTAGCAGATGCTTCAAGATTTGAAGGATAAGGTGACGAACATTTATTAAATCAGTTCACTGATCACTGAGCAATGGCTTAAGGGAAGTTTAGGTTGGCCTGAAAGACAATTTTAAAATCAAAACCAATTTATCTTCTGCCTCAGCCCTTTTTGTACTAATGTGTGATATGTCATTTCACAATGTGAGGCATTATTAAAATTAACATTAAGGAATTTTTTATCTCCACCTATGATACAAGAAAAAAGTAGAACTTAGCATATATTTATATCTTGTATATTAAAAATCTGTAGTTACTATCTACATATATGGTGTAACACAAAATCACTCATGTGTGTAGTGTGACTGAAAACATCCAATGTGTGAGACTCAGTCATCATCTGTCATCCTCTATATAAGCTTAATCTATCTAGTGGTTAGCCATTATGTTAAGACCCTGAAGTTACATCAGAGATGCTATCTTCTGTTAGAAAGGTAATGTCACTTGAATTTAAAATAAATATGACATCTCTGGATGTTTCAAGAATATTTTATCTGACTGTTGCTGTTACAAAATTGTCCAATGACTTTCACTGATTTTGGTTTATAAGAAAAACATATAGTCTTCATATTTGTCATTAGTTGTAGAGTCTCTTTAAATTTGTTATTTTTATAAATTTCATATTAAATCAAACTAACTTGTTTCATGTACCATTTTATATTTACAGAATGATTCTAGATATCTTCATAATAAACTCAAATTAGATAACATTATATCAAAACTGAGACTACTGAGTAGCCTAATGAGTATTTGAGGACATAGGCCATATTAAAAGATGAAAACCTGGGATCAGACAGAATTAGAGGAATCAATAGCTCTCACCTCCCAGAATTTCCCATTAGAGTATTTTATGTGTGTTACAAATCTGTATTAAGGGCCAGAGACTCTTGCTTAAAACAAATGTTACTTAATTGATGGAGTTTACTTCTAACAAATGAAAACAAATTGCTGGTAGAATCCTTATTTTGTACTTCTGATATTTTATGGTACACTCCCTCTGTTTGGCACCATTTCAACAAAACATGACACACTGATTGCTTGATTCTCTTGCAGGAGTTATTTTCCTGAGTATGTAATTGTTACTATCTTATGATACTGATGTTACTCTTAAAATAACTGTTAAAGCTATGGTCATTTTTTGGTGGCTGCAAAAATCAAGAAGAGATTATTTTAAAAAAGAGATTAGATGGGTGAATGATTAGTAATCCTTTCAGTTGATCACTGTGGTGACTGCAGCCAGGGAATTAAAAGAAACTTGCTCCTTGAAAGAAAAACTATGACAAACCTAGACAGCGTATTAAGAAACAGAGACATCCCTTTCCTGACAAAAGTTCATATAGTTAAAGCTATGCTTTTTCCAGTAGTCACGTAGGAATGTGAGAGTTGGACCTTAAAGTAGGCTGAGCACTGAAGAATTCATGCTTTTGAATTGTGGTGCTGGAGAAGACTCTTGAGAGTTCCTTGGGGTACAAGGAGATCAAACCAATCAACCCTAAAGGAAATCAACTCTGAATATTCATTGGAAGGATTGATGCTGAAGCTGAAGGTCCAATACTTTGGCCACCACTGCGAAGAGCCAAGTTATTGGAAAAGACTCTGATGCTGGGAAAGATTGAAGGCAAAAGGAGAAGGGAGTGGAAGAGGATGAGATGGTTAGATAACATGATTGACTCAATGGACATGAGTTTGAGCAAATTCTGGGAGATAGTGGAGAACAGAGGAGACTGGCATGCTGCAGGCCATGGAATCACAAACAGTAAGACATGACTTAGTGACTGAACAACAATAACAGTTTATCCAAAGCACAGATTTTTAACTGTATCTTGCTAGAACAATGGATACCCTAGCATTCCATGAAAAGTTGGTCTCTGTATATTTGTATATGGGGCATAATGGAAAAATGGGCTTGTCCTGTGCCTCCTAAATTTGAGGTGTCTGCATAAGAACTGATATGATTAAAATGTTCTATAGTCAAAACTGTTTTAAAACTATCCGTGGAAAAATGAAAGAGAGCATCACTCATCAGCAAGTTATACAAATGTTAAGTTGCAACCTACCGCAGTCCCCTGCAAACAGATTGCATCCTAAAAGAAATCCTGAATGAAAAAAAACAGCACTTTGTGCTTTGGATAAATGAGACCCTAGATAGTTAGATGTGTGTCTCAGGAAGAATTTCAGTGAATTCTTGTATCTTGCCATATAGAGAAAAATATTAAAGTCATTAATTTGAGATATCCGTTCTTTGTGATTAGCGGTAATATTTCATCAAGATATATGCTTGACTACATGTATTTCCCAGCCACCCAAAATCAAATATATACTGGCTCCTTCCTACCTCTTCACAGTAGTTTACTCAGAGTTACTGTGTGGCTGTCTCCTTAGCTTTAGTCCTCAGTAAAACCCTGTATAAAATGTGGACTCACAACTCTCATGTTGTGTGTTTTTCTTTAAGTAGACATCTCATTTTAAATTAAGAACACATGAAATGATATTCAGATATCTTAATATATCTTCCGTTTCTTTCTCTGTATGCAGAGCAGATATCTACAATTTATGAGATAGCAAAACATATTTGTTTCATATTGTCTTTGGACAAAAGGAGATAAGATTCTAAATCATAGCTAATTAAAAACCAGTTTTGTTTTTTTGTTTCATTCTGTTTTGTTGTTTAAAGGAGAGGAGAAAGCTTTAGAGGTACAGATACAACCATGCACCCAAAACCACTTTAGTGGTTACCTGCAAAGTAGAAACGAGAATAGGAATCCACAAATTTCCAACTCATGGCACCAAACAGTGTCTTTCTATGTATATTGACTCATTAAGCCCTTACAACTACTGATAAGGAAAGTACTTTTATTTCAGACATGAGGAAGCTGAGACATAGAGCTTGACTTGTTCAAAGTCATGCAGCCAATAATTACTGTAGTCAAGATTCAAACTAAAGTAGTGTGACCTAAAAATTATCTGATTTTTATTAAAAATTTTTTTATTATATGTAATAAAAAATTAGAAATTTAAAAAAATTGTCAGCATCAGTAACTGATTCAAAGTTTGAGGACATAGCAGCAATCATGAAAAGCAAAGCATCAAATACATTGTCTTTTGTAAAGCAGTAAAATGCTACACTGAAATAACTGAGGGTATCACAAACACAATAATAAATGTATAACACACACATATGTACACATACATGAGCTTCACATACATAGGTATATATACAGACATTAATTTCAAAGAAACACATGAAGAATCTGAGACACCTTTAAAGTCTAGCTAATATAGGTCTTCTTAAGCTATTATCTTGCTCCCACAAGTTTTATTAAAATCTAAACATTTTGGGACATAGTGAATTTAACTTAGTTATGATATAGCCAATTTATACTACAGTACTTTTAATTTTTCAAACATATCCAAATTAGAAATTTAAAGCAAAAACAAGTATTCAATCTAAAAATAATGTGAATATCTATAATGTTTGTGCATAAACTTTAAGCTCAGTGAAAGTCTCCCTCCTCCTTTCTTGGAAATGAATGAAGAAGCATAGAATTTCTTTCATGATTGCTAAATGCATATGCATACATATGTAAACAAATTGCGAGGTGGCAAAGGATAATAGGGAAATCAGATCTTCTAGACAGCATAAGTAAGTAAAGTCACTCAGTTGTGTCTGACTCTTTGTGACCCCGTGGACTGCAGCCCACCAAGCTCCTCAGTCCATGGGATTCTCCAAGCAAGAATACTGGAGTGGGTTGCCATTTCCTTCTCCAGGGGATCTTCCCGACCCAGGGATCGAACCCAGGTCTCCCGCATTGGAGGCAGACGCTTAATAGGCTAAAATATGATCTTTAAGAAAGAATCTCAGAGGAAAGCATATTATTTAGAAATAAAAGAGCAGATTCAGTACAATGTTTCTATTTGCCTGAAAGATCAGTCATACTGTGGATGTCACCTCCTTTGCCCTACCCTACTTCCCTGGTGGCTCAGAGGCTAAAGCGTCTGCCTCCAATGCGGGAGACCTGGGTTCGATCCCTGGGTCGGGAAGATCCCCTGGAGAAGGAAATGGCAACCCACTCCAGTATTCTTGCTTGGAGAATCCCATGGACTGAGGAGCTTGGTGGGCTGCAGTCCACGGGGTCACAAAGAGTCAGACACAACTGAGTGACTTTACTTACTTATGCTGTCTAGAAGATCTGATTTCCCTATTATCCTTTGCCACCTCGCAATTTGTTTACATATGTATGCATATGCATTTAGCAATCATGAAAGAAATTCTATGCTTCTTCATTCATTTCCAAGAAAGGAGGAGGGAGAAAGAGTCGGACACGACTGAGTGACTTTACTTACTCATCAGATTTTGAATAGTTATTAGTTACTAGTTGTTACTAATAGAAATAGTAATTAATAGTTAATATAAATAATGTATTTCCAAGAATAAAATGTAGCCTTTCAGAAAAGTGCCCTAAAAATGAGTTTTTCACCATATTGCATTATTTAGTAAGGAATGTGTTGAAAACGCAATCTCTATATATAGGTTCATAATCTACATGGGATATCAAGGCAAATACAAAAAATATATATATTTTAAAAGGCTTAATTTTCCCTGTTGAAAATAAAGGAAGAGACTTTGCTCCCTCTCTCTCTCTCTTTTTTTTTTTTTTGGTCATGCCACAGCACGCTGGATCATCCCCAACCAGGAATCAAACCCTTGCTCCCTGCAATGAAAGCATGGAATCAGCTACTGGACTGCTAGGGAAGTTCCAGTTCTTTCTGTCTCTTTGAAGTATATAAATATCTTTTTAAAAGCTAAATAAGCCTCTTGCCAAATTTAGTGCCCTGAAATGTCTTTCTCAAGAGCCTAGAGATCATCTCTTTGAAATTATAATCATTAAAGAAGAAAAGATCTCTATCTCCCAGGTTTTTTTTTTTTGAAGAGTAGGAGCCTAACTTCAGTGGGTGCCCTGCTTCAACATGCAAATTTTCCTCTTATTGAAAAGACAGTAGAAGTTCATTTCCCTTTAGATGAAAACAATTAACAAACACAGGTGGCCCACTGAAGATCAGATGAATCTAGAATAAATTTCCTGTGGTAAATGGTTCCAACAAGTCCTCTTGCTTGAGGACTGGTTATTTTTTATCTTGAGAATGCATATGTAATGGGTCATATCTGCTTGACTATACAAAGGGTGAGACTTCTATCACTGCAGTCTCTTATTGGGTTGTATGTGATGCACATAACATTCTGCTTGAATGCTTATTTAATAATAAAACTGTGTTCTTTCTCTTCTATCTTTGTGGAGAGGTTTTCTGATTTGGGAGTAGGTTTTAATTAAATCTTCCCAACAGAGGTCAGCTTGTTAAAAGGGAAAATTCACTCTTGCTCATTTAATATTGCTAAATATTTTCATTTCTTAAAAAAATGAATTAGACTTATAAAACAATATAACAATAGCTTCCTTTCTCCCTCAACTTCTTAGTGATATAACTTGTATTGTTTGATAGTTTAACTGCAATGATAAAATGCTGGTATATCTTTCCTGGGTCAAGACAAGGAGCACTGAAGCAGAGCAAAAGGGAGAACTTTCCACAACCCAGCTATGCTCTACTGCTCATTGAATTTGACATGCTTCACGATGAGTTAGGTATACAGAGTATTATGTACAGCCTTACTGCAGCCAGATAGAATTATATAGTGAATATTTGAAATTATAGCTATTTCCAAATATGGAATCCATGAAGCTAGATAATGCAATTTTCAAGACCACAATCAAAGTTCACTTTATACTATAACTGTTACCAATATTGATATTTATAAAGTTTTAGTGAAAAAATATAGAGACTTCTAAGAAAATTGCTTCTTTAATCTGACCTGAAATCAGCATGCCGCACAACTCTGATGCTGTTTATTAAAATTTTCAGAGTACATCTGAATAGATTCAATCTTTCTTATGTGTTCTGGCATGGAGAATTGGTAAAATAATTAATAAATTACTTATGAAACAATGCACAGGTCTTGAATAAGGTGATCTATTAACTCTAACCTAGAATGGCATTGTGGAGAAGGCAATAATAGCACCCTACTCCAGTACTCTTGTCTGAAAAATCCCATGGACAGAGGAGCCTCCTGGGCTGCAGTCCATGGGGTCGCTAAGAATCGGACACGACTGAGCGACTTCACTTTCACTTTTCACTTTCATGCACTGGAGAAGGAAATGGCAACCCACTCCAGTGTTCTTGCCTGGAGAGTCCCAGGGACGGGGGAGCCTAGTGGGCTGCCGTCTATGGGGTTGCACAGAGTTGGACACGACTGAAGCGACTTAGCAGCAGCAGCAGCAGAACAGCGTTGTTAACTAACCATGAAACTCTGAGCAGTCATTTAACCTTTCTGAACTTCAAATTCTGCAATTATGAAATCAGAGGATAACAGTACTTTTGTTTCTTCCCTACAATGTTTCTTTGCTTATTCCTTCATTTGTTTTTATTATTATTTTCTTTTCTCTGAATGATAGTTCTGAGATTTAGTTCTGATATGTCGCTCAGTCGTGCCCGACTCTAAATAGCACCCTACTCCAGTACTCTTGTCTGAAAAATCCCATGGACAGAGGAGCCTCCTGGGCTGCAGTCCATGGGGTCGCTAAGAATCGGACACGACTGAGCGACTTCACTTTCACTTTTCACTTTCGTGCACTGGAGAAGGAAATGGCAACCCACTCCAGTGTTCTTGCCTGGAGAGTCCCAGGGACGGGGGAGCCTAGTGGGCTGCCGTCTATGGGGTTGCACAGAGTCGGACACGACTGAAGCGACTTAGCAGCAGCAGCAGCAGAACAGCGTTGTTAACTAACCATGAAACTCTGAGCAGTCATTTAACCTTTCTGAACTTCAAATTCTGCAATTATGAAATCAGAGGATAACAGTACTTTTGTTTCTTCCCTACAATGTTTCTTTGCTTATTCCTTCATTTGTTTTTATTATTATTTTCTTTTCTCTGAATGATAGTTCTGAGATTTAGTTCTGATATGTCGCTCAGTCGTGCCCGACTCTGCGACCCCGTGGAGTGTAATTTATAAGGTTCCTCTGTCCGTGGAATTTTCCAGGCAAGAGTACTAGAGTGGGTTGCCATTTCCTTCTCCAGGGGATCTTCCCGACCCAAGGATCGAACCCAGGTCTCCCGCATTGCTGGCAGAGGCTTTACCGCCTGAGCCACCAGGGAAGCCTGATTTTCTCTGAATATCAAATGCAATACTGTATGAGAAAGCAACTTGTAAAATGTCAAGTGCTATATAGATACTGTGACTCATATTTGCCTCTTATTCAAGCTAACTGGTACTTAATGATAACACCCATCCACTGTTTCCTTAGCAGGTACTTGAGATTTCCATTGTTCATTAGTTTTTAGACTGCTTTCAGAACTTTATTGCCTCTAAGAGTTTGACAGTAGACTGACCCAAGAAAGAGACTCCGATGCTGGGAGGGACTGGGGGCAGGAGGAAAAGGGGACGACAGAGGATGAGATGGCTGGATGGCATCACTGACTCGATGGACGTGAGTTTGAGCGAACTCCAGGAGTTGGTGATGGAAAGGGAGGCCTGGTGTGCTGCGATTAATGGGTCGCAAAGAGTCGGACACGACTGAGCAACTGAACTGAACTGAACACATGTATATACTTATGAATAAATTTATGCATGTAGATGTATATGGGCTTCCCTGAAAATACATACATATATATGCCTGTATATATATATATATACATACATATAAAACAATACTGAAAATGGTGAAATAGAAATCAAAAAGTATCAGTAGAAAAATATATTTATATATAAATATATATATGTAATATAGGTAATAATATATATATACAATATACATTTTAAAATATACATGGGCTTCCCAGGTGGCACTAGTGCTAAAAATCCTGCCTGCTAATGCAGGAGACATAAGAGACACAGGTTTGATTCCTGGGAATATCCCATGGGGGAGGAAATGGCAAACCAATTTAGTAATCTTGCCTGTAGAATTTCATGGACAAAGGAGCTACAGTTTCTAGGGTCACAAAGAGTTGAACAGGACTGAAGCAACTGCGCACATACTCACAGATAGATAAATACACAGAGACATGTATGTATGTATATATGTATGGGCTTTCCTGGTGGCTCACACAGTAAAGAATCTGCCTGCAAGGCAGGAGATCAGGGTTCAATCCCTGGGTCAGGAAGATCCCCTGGAAAAGGGAATGGCTACCCACTTGAGTATGCTGGCCTGGAGAATTCCATATGCAGAGGAGCTTGGGAAACTACACTCCATGGGGTACGAAGAGCTGGACATGACTGAGTAGCTAACATTATCCCTTTTTATTTCATAGATATATCTACCTATATCCTAAGGAGAGAAGGAAAATAAAACCACACTAATACTCCATAATTGAGCTTCTAATTGTTTACTTATCTTTATAGTAGTCCAGTTGATAGGATGAAACATGATCTCTTGTAGAGCTATCATCACATGAAAGGAAAAGAACATTAATTCCTCAGGAGAAGTTAATTATAACTTGCATACTTCTACCAAAAACAAAACAAGCTTCAAGCTTCATCAGGGACTCAATCTAATGAGCCCAGAATGATAGCTTTTTCTGTAGTTTTCATACAGATAATGCAGTCACAGATTTCAAATGGCTAGATAGTGCAATTTCTTTAGACAGGGGCCAAGGACTTAATATTAAAGCTCAGCAAACTTATGTCTGTGTGGTCTGGCTTTTAGGGATAAACAGAAAATACCTAGAGGAGTGGCTAGATTGGATATCATCCAAACCATTTGACCAAGATAATTTCTTTAATCCAGTATATCTATTGGGACTGAAGAACAATACAGAATAATGTATTGTCAAATGAGAGCCTAGGGCACTGACTTTCTGAAATGTTGATAGGAGGTTCATTCATATGCATTAAAATCAGACAATGAATAAATATAATCAAGAACTGCTCAAGAATTGATGGCTGGTTCAATTTATACTCACAGGTGGTACAAAGTAGTTGCTAAAGATCATGTCAAGCTTTATTTTAAGTACATATTTCTTTTGTACATGCAGATTTAATCAAGTTAGCATCAAAACTCCAGGGAAGTCATTTCAGTGTAAGTATTTCTTCTTGATAAATCAGATTTCAAGATAAATGTTGTTATAATTTCTGAACAAAAATGTCTTTCTTTCAAGCTTGTATTTCTATATTACCAAAAGTATAGTAGTTAAGTATTTATTAGATAAGAAATATTTAAAATAGTGCTTTAGAAAAAAAGATTTTTATATTGGGGTATAGCTAATTAACAATGTTGTGATATTTTCAGATGAGTAGCAAAGAGACTCAGCTATACATATGCATGTATCCATTCTCGTTCAAACTCCCCTTCCATTCAGGCTGCCACTTATCATTGAGCAGAGTTCCATGTGCTTTGTGCTCAAGTCATTAAATTGTGTCTGACTTTTTGTGATCCCATGGACTATAGCCCGTCTAGTTCCTCTGTCCATGGAATTTTCCAGGCAAAAATACTGGACTGGATTTCCATTTCTTTCTCCAGGGGATCCTTCCCAACCCAGGGATCCAATCTATGTCTATTTTGTCTCCTGCATTGGTGGGTGGATTCTTACCCACCGTGCCACCTGGGAAGCCTTCCATGGGCTATACAGTAGGTCTAAAATAGCTATATAAACTATATAATTATATTAGCTATATAAAAAGGTTTAAAAGGCTATATAAACTACAAGTATCCACTAAAGAACATCTTATATCTAATTTTAAAGAGTATTCTATGTCCTGCCTACTCATGGCAACCCACTCCAGTATTCTTGCTTGGAGAATCCCATGGACTGAGGAGCTTGGTGGGCTGCAGTTCACAGGGTCACAAAGAGTCGGACACGACTGAGTGACTTTACTTACTTACTTACTTACTCCCAAAATAATGATGAAGACAAATTACCTCTTCTATAGATGAGTACTATGTCCAAAATACAGAAACACAGCACTGTAGCAGGGCCTATTAAACATCATCATTTCTATGTCTTCCTAGATCATATTTCCTGTCCTCCCTTCTTGTGTGGACATGTGATTGTGTTCTGTTCTACTAAGGTGAACGTAAGTAATTCGTGCCTCTCCTACCCTTGGCCTGTAAAAAAAAAAAAAAAAATGTCTTCCACTCATGACTCTTTGTGCCCTCTGCTAAGCTGAATGTTATTGCCGAGGGCAATCTTGGAGGACTCATGTCTCTGATATCTTACAGCTGAATTACTATTAGGACCAGAGCACTTTCATCAGCTTGCCTCTGTCTTGATCCGGATACCTGATTAAGGAATAGAAGTCTTTGTGTGGACACATTGCACGTGTAGGGGGTATATTTACTACAAACATTAGTCTGTTCAAGTCTATTAATGTGGTCTTGCACATGAGATCTTGCTTCTAATTGAGATACACTTTACCTCTTTGTATTTCTATATAATTGCAAGACAGTCTTTAAGTTTGTGCTGTAGTAGTTTGGTTTAGCTTATGTTACCTAGCTTCTCTGAACTTAGCGCTTGTTCCTCCTTATGCTTCAGCTACTCTGGTCTTATTTCTGTTCCTTATATATGCCCTGCTCATTTCCGCTTTAGAACTCCTGCACTGCCTTTTCCATCTTTAAAGTTCTTCTTTCTTTCCTTTCCTCTTTGCATGACTATCATCTTCTCATTTTTCCTGTGTGAGTGCAAATGTCATCATATCTAAGACCTTTCTTTGCTCTCTTTAATAGAGATCACTTACTACTTGACTTCCTCAACCCTATTATTGTGATTATCATTGTAGGAATATCACTTCTTTATTGATTTCGTTTTTTAGTTATGTGTTTATGAGTGTATGGGTATGTGTTTTTCTCCTTCCTCAAAATCTAGCATTCAATATAACAAAGTTTATCACTTTTATTCCCCAACCTTCTTCAGTGCCTTGGGTGGATAATTGCTGGTACATGCTAGAAATTCACTAAATACATTATAAATTCACTATAAACACTGATTGTTTAAAGACAAACCAATAGATGAAAAGATGGATGATCAAAACCAGTAGCTCAATGAATATTTCTAGTGTAGTCCCAGTTTATCTTCAGGTATTACTGAACAAACTAATTTACCATAGAGCTGCATTATGTGAGGAGATAAAGAAGCAAATATTGACTCTGGCTGAATTATCATAAAAGTTTTATGGAAGCCTATTTAACGTTTCATAAAAATTTAAATGAATCTATAGTGCTTTACATACACCATAACCTCATAGCTAACAAAGAGTTTATTGTCTTTTAAGAAAGTAATTAAAAGGTGACTTACCATTCACTTTTTTACAAGTTTCAATGAACTTTTAAATATAGTATTGTTGTATTTTGAAATTAATGGAAGCATGAAAACCATGTTTAAATTATTTAAAAATAAAATGATGACTTTTATTAAAACCTGATAAGTTATGTGCACCAGTAGGAAAATCTACAGAGTTACGTTTAATATATATTTTAATATATATTATATTTATTTGCATGAATCACTTATGGAATGAATGACTGTACAGTTGTTTAACATAAAAAGAGTTTAAATCTGATTAATTTATAATCAAACTCATCACTTCACTGTATTTTAAATTTTATTTTGCAAATGATGAAGTTCTGTAAATTAAAAAATATAACTTCTAATGAAAGAATATTTTCTAGCTACACATTGATTTTCGTTAAAAAATTTTTTTATTTTGTATTGGGGAGATGTGTATAAGAGACAGGTACAGATACAACCATGCACCCAAAACCACTTTAGTGGTTACCTGCAAAGTAGAAACGAGAATAGGAATCCACAAATTTCCAACTCATGGCACCAAACAGTGTCTTTCTATGTATATTGACTCATTAAGCCCTTACAACTACTGATAAGGAAAGTACTTTTATTTCAGACATGAGGAAGCTGAGACATAGAGCTTGACAAAATGATGAAGTTCTGTAAATTAAAAAATATAACTTCTAATGAAAGAATATTTTCTAGCTACACATTGATTTTCGTTAAAAAATTTTTTTATTTTGTATTGGGGTATGGCCAATTAATAATGTTATAATAGTTTCAGGTGAATAGTGAAGAAACTCAATCATACATATACAAAGACAAACATTTTTAATTACAAAGCATATATTTAGAAAATCTATTTTATTTAGCAACATGTATGTTAGGAATATAAATATTTTTAAAGGAATCAAAAAATGAAAATAATTTCCTTTAAAAAGTGGAGAAATTCATTAAAAGCTTTCATCTAAGATAGGTTTTGTTTCTGTCTTTTTGCAACAATATAGGAAAACTAAAGATATGCATTTCAATAATATATGGCTTATGTTAGAAGATATGATTTACCATCTTCTGTCTTTATATTTACTTATATATGTATACTTCTTTTTTAAAATTTATTTACTTGGACACTGACTACTTTACTCTTCATTCAATTCTTTAAAACAATTAACTATATATTTATGTCTTCCATAATTGTAATAAATACTGGGAAAGCAAAATATAAGTTCCTCTACTCAAGGAAATTATAGCTGATTTAATCAAACTATTGAATAGACTATCGAACCTACAGGAAAAAATACATGATTAATGAAATATGGGACTTCCCTGTTGGCTCAAACAGTAAAAGCATCTGCCTACAATGTGGGAGACCCAGGTTCAATCCCTGGGTTGGGAAGATACCTTGGAGAAGGAAATGGCAACCCACTCCAGTATTCTTGCTTGGAAAATCCCATGGATAGAGGAGCCTGGTAGGTTACAGTCCATGGGGTCGCAAACAGTCAGACACGACTGAGCGACTTCACCTTAATAAAATACTATGCTATTTATGTGTTATTGAGGATATGAAGGCTATGAAACAATATATGCATTTGGGGTTATGGAGAAAGGTCTGTGGTAATTGGCATGATTCTGTAAATAATAATTATTATAAATCTCTGTTTAAGAAAGAAAAATGTATTAGAAATTTGTCTCCTTTTTAGAAGGCACAATAATTCAAGTAAGGAAAACTATTTTGAATCACTATTTTTCAACTCAAAAGCACTTTATTTACTCAGGTAAATTATTTGACTTCTTTCTGTGAGCTGAAAAAAGTATTTATCACTGAATGAAGAACTTGGAGTAACTAATCAGTTTAAGAAAAATTCTCAATGAGATTAAGTTTTATTGAATTATTTTCTTTATCATAACAGATATATTTTTCTATTTCAATTCCTGTGTTAACTTTTCAGTCAAGAGAAATGAATAAGAACTGTTGTTGACTAGTATTATTACAGATATTATCTTGTCTAAATTATAAATATTTATATTTTTATGAATGTAATAGCTGGTAAAATAAATTTAAGAGTTGTGGAGTGTCATAAAGCATGGAAAGTGCAGTAAATCGTGACAGTTTATAAATGCTAATGTTGTTACTCACCTCAAATATAAATGAACTTGAAATGATTTTTTTCAGATGTTAGCACCTTAAATTGAATTATTTTCTCACAGACATTATTAAAAACCCAAAGTGATTTATGGTATTTAAAAGTGCTACTCTCTCCTGTATTCTTTCTATGTTGGTAAAAATAAAAGGTCTTTCAGTTCGGTTCGGTTCAGTCGCTCAGTCATGTCCGACTCTTTGCGACCCCATGAATCGCAGCACACCAGGCCTTCCTGTTCATTACCATCTCTCAGAGTTCACTCAGACTCTCGTCCATTGAGTCCGTGC
>SJYX01004662.1:89460-124144 GCA_006410675.1 Oreotragus oreotragus
TGCCATGTGGTGTGGCAAAAAAAAACAAAACAAAACAAGGGTCAGAAGAGACCGGAGCTGAGCTGATCTCCTAGGACAGGACTGCAAGGTAGGATGCTTTCAGCTCTTCCCAGATCCAGCATCTGATTCTTACAGTGCCCACTGTTTTCACAATGAACATTAAAAGTATATGTACTTCCTCATTAAATAGAATCCTCTTTGCTTGAACTGTAAAAGGATTTTTAAAAAATAGGATCAATTGTGTTACAAAAGTGGTGTGAAAGTTCATAATTGATTAATGGATATCACGGCATATACTAAATCCATTAAACTCTTATGAGTTATTATGCTTATATGCTGGAGCATTTAAAGAAAATTTATTTTCAAAGAAAATAGTATTTAGGTGACAATCAATTACACATTTTATGCTGTGCATTATATTTTTGACTAGAGATGTCATCTTTGATAATATGTATTTGAGGTCCCTGTGGCAGGGTCCCTGTGGCATTTCCTGAATGCTCTTTGTTAGCCCAGTTAATTTATTAAACCATTTTATTTCCTTTTTGTTTAACAACAGCAAAAAATGAATTTTAAAAAAGATAAATGTATAACATCATGGGAAGATACTTAGAAAACATATTTGAAATATAAATATTGCTTCTTAGAGATGAATGTACTTGTCATTGCGACAGCCTACAATTTTTTGATTAATTTTTCTGTGCTCTTAAAAGATATTATGGAGATATTTTCTTTGTAGCTTGTCTGCTGTTTAGAACAGTTATTGGATTACTTTAGAACACTATTTGTTAGTGCTATGAGAAGGGAAGCATTTTGATTAGATATGCTGAAGCTTGCTTTGAAAGACAAGTGATAAGGCAATACCTTCATTTTGTTTTCACTTTTATTCCTTCGAAATGTTGTAAATTTATTAAAGCATAACAAAATAACAGATTTTTTTTTCGTGAAATCAAGTGTCTTTACTCCAATCCCAGTGAGTTTGAGAAATAGCAGATCTATTCTGTTCTTTCTAAAAAATTATGAGCTATATTATGTCAGACAATGGTAGATTGACAGAATTTCATCAATAGATAAATAAATGATAGATGAGTTAGTCTCTCCATATATTACCATATATGTCCAAAAATTAGAATTTGTGAAACACATCACACATTCAACCACCAAAAAGATTATTTTGAGAAAGTTTACATTTTTAACCTCATGTAATAATTATGATTAACATAATTTGCATAGGTTTTCTCTGTTGTGTGCCTATGAATATCTCACGTTTTAAAATTTGTAACTAAATTACGAAAATAAAAGAATGCTCCATGATTTCTATGATTTACCATCAAGGAGCTTACATTCTATTCAGTAAAAAAGCAAACACACAGAATTCTCATTAATCAAGGTAAGCTCAATTAAGCTCTATAAAGTCACCAGAACACTGAAGTAGTGAATACTTAATGACTGCTCTTAGAGAAAATACAAAGTTAGTTTCTTCTGAGCCTCTGTCACATTTCTGACAATTGATCAATACATAATCTCTTTAGTAAGTGTTTCTGTTTAAAGACATCTTATTTACTATATATTATTCATTCATTTACACTAAACCTATGGCCAACAGCACCATCATTCTAGCCTGAAAATTAAGATTATCTAACGACTCAGTGACTTCACTTTCACTTTTCACTTTCATGCATTGGAGAAGGAAATGGCAACCCACTCCAGTGTTCTTGCCTGGAGAATCCCAGGGATGGTGGAGCCTGGTGGGCTGCCGTCTATGGGGTTGCACAGAGTAGGACACGACTGAAGCGACTTAGCAGCAGCAGCAGCAACAACACAAATCTTCTCCACAAGGCACATCACCACATACTAACACTTAAGGACACTAGAAGGCACATCTTTACTATGTTTGAAGGCAATGTAAAGCAGAAAAATCATCAACAAAAAAGCACACAAAAATGTGGCACTAATAATAACATAGAAAGGATATTTGTTTACAGTTTGAAAGCCAAAATCAAGTAGTAGCCAAAGTGTGAAGCTAGGAGTATGGTTGAAAACTTTTCTGAAGAGCAAGGAAGGAATAACAGCTGGAGGATACTTGAGAGAGAGGGAGTGGCAGAGGAGGTCAGGAAAGTAATGCAAAATCAGTACTCCTTGGTCTTCAGGGTCCTTGAAAACATTTGTGTTTTCACTCTGACATTAAATAAGTCACTGCAGAACTGACATTTCAAATCAAATTCTCTAATAGCTTATTTGTGAAGAGACAAAAGTAAGAGGGAAGGATGACGGTCAAAACAAACAAACAAAAAATTAAAATAAAAAAGAAAGAAGAGTCGGGAAATGAAAAGATTCAGACTTTAACGATAGCAGTGGAAGTGGTGAGAACTGATAACTCTATATTTTAAAGATATTGGATGTGGAGCATGAGAGAAGAAAAGGTAATCAGTTGTCTAAATATTTTTAGTGAAAGCAACTAGAAGCATAATCAGGAGAACCCTACCCTTTATTACTAAGATGGGGAAAAAGGTAGGAGGAGCAGATATTTTGGAGGAGGTACATTATTTCTGACATGCTAGATTTGAGATGTCAGCCAGATATGGGGATGTTACAAAGGCAAATACATATATGGGCCTGGAATTCAGAAGAAAAGATCTAAGCAGGAAATTAAAATGCGGCAGTTGTCAGCAAATACGTGGTATTCAAAATCAGTATAGAGGAAAGTGGACCAAGCACAGAGCTTTGGGTTACAGTAATGTTAAGAGGGCAGGGCAAGAGTGGAAACTTCAAAGGTGACTGAGAAGGAGCTACTAGTGAGGGACAGAAAAAAATAGGAGAGAGAGATGTCCTGAAATCCAAGGGAAGTAGTGCATCAGGGTTGAGTATGTTCAGTTCAGTTCAGTTCAGTTGCTCAGTCATGTCCGACTCGTTGCGACCCCATGAATCGCAGCACGCCAGGCCTCCCTGTCCATCACCAACTCCCGTTCACTTAGACTCACGTCCATTGAGTCAGTGATGCCATCCAGCAATCTCTTCCTCGGTCGTCCCCTTCTCCTCCTGCCCCCAATCCCTCCAAGCATCAGAGTTCTTTCCAATGAGTCAACTCTTCGCATGAGGTGGCCAAAGTACTGGAGTTTCAGCTTTAGCATCATTCCCTCCAAAGAAATTCCAGGGCTGATCTCCTTCAGCATGGACTGGTTGGATCTCCTTGCAGTCCAAGGGACTCTCAAGAGTCTTCTCCAACACCACAGTTCAAAAGCANGCAATCTTGATTCCAGCTTGTGTTTCTTCCAGTCCAGCATTTCTCATGATGTACTCTGCATAGAAGTTAAATAAGCAGGGTGACAATATACAGCCTTGCCGTACTCCTTTTCCTATTTGGAACCAGTCTGTTGTTCCATGTCCAGTTCTAACTGTTGCTTCCTGGCCTGCATACAGATTTCTCAAGAGGCAGGTCAGGTGGTCTGGTATTCCCATCTCTTTCAGAATTTTCCACAGTTTATTGTGATCCACACAGTGAAAGGCTTTGGCATAGTCAATAAAGCAAAAATAGATATTTTCCTGGAATTCTCTTGCTTTTTCCATGATCCAGCGGATGTTGGCAATTTGATCTCTGGTTCCTCTGCCTTTTCTAAAACCAGCTTGAACATCAGGAAGTTCATGGTTCACGTATTGCTGAAGCCTGGCTTGGAGAATTTTGAGCACAAATACTAATAAATCAATTAAATTAAAAAGGATAACTGATATGAAATTTGACAGTGCAGAAATAATTGTGAATACTTTTGTGGAACTCTAAGAGCGAAATCTTGGTTGGATTGGATTTAAAAGAGAAGAAAATGTGAGAATTTGGAGATGCTTAATGGCAACCGACGCCAGTACTCTTGCCTGGAAATTCCCATGGACAGAGGAGCCTGAAAGGCTGCAGTCCATGGGATCGCTGAGGGTCAGACACGACTGAGCGACCTCACTTTCACTTTTCACTTTCATGCATTTGAGAAGGAAATAGCAACCCACTCCAGTGTTCTTGTCTGGAGAATCCCAGGGACAGGGGAGCCTGGTGGGCTGCCATCTATGGAGTCACACAGAGTTGGACACAACTGAAGTGACTTAGCAGCAGCAGCAGCAGACAGTTTATGGCCAACCTAGACAGCATATTAAAAAGCAGAGACATTACTTTTCTAACAAAGGTCCATCTAGTTAAGGCTATCATTTTTGCAGTGATCATGTATAGATGTGAGAGTTGGACTGTAAAGAAAGCTGAGTGCCAAAGAATTGATGCTTTTGAACTGTGGTGTTGGAGAAGACTCTTGAGAGTCCTTTGGACTTCAAGGAGATCCAACCAGTCCATCCTAAAGGAGATCAGTCCTTGGTGTTCATTGGTAGGGCTGATGTTGAGGCTGAAACTTCAATACTTTAGCCACATGATGTGAAGAGTTGACTCATTAGAAAAGACCCTGATGCTGGGAGGGATTGAGGGCAGAAGGAGAAAGGGACGACAGGGGATGAGATGGTTGGATGGCATCATCGACTTGATGGACACGAGTTTGGATGGATTCTGGGAATTGGAGATGGATAGTGAGGCCTGGCATGCTGCGGTTCATGGGGTCCCAAAGAGTCGGACACGACTAAGTGACTGAACTGAACTGAGTAGACAGTTATTTTTTAGATTTTTACAATAAATGGAAACAGCTATGGCAGCTACCAGCTAAAGATCTGACAGTAACTTTATGTTTTTATAATGATGGAAACTGCTCATAGACAGAAAATAGTTGCTGATGTAGAAGAAAGCCCAGAAGTATTCCTGGGGTTATATATTGAAATACAAAGGGGAAAGGGAAGGAAGTCTGTCCAAAACAGAAATTATTGAATTTAGGCAGAATCATCGTGAATATTTTAAGTATTCTACTATGCAAGAATACAATATCATCAGATATCTGTAAATAGGAATGTGTGGCTGTGGGAGGGTGTATATTCCTTTGTTATTGCTTTTATTTTGACACTGAAAGAGTGTGTACACCTGACTTGAGTTGGTGTGAATAAATACGAGATTTGATGATAAAGAAACAGGTGATCAACAGATGATAAAGAAACAGGTGATAAACAGATGATAAAGAAACAGATAATAAAGAAATACCCATAGTTGGTGGCGGGGAAGGCAATGGCACCCCACCCCAGTACTCTTGCCTGGAAAATCCAATGGACGGAGGAGCCTGGTGGGCTGCAGTCCATGGGGTCGCTAACAGTCGGACAGACTGAGCGACTTCACTTTCACTTTTCTCTTTCATGCATTGGAGAAGGAAATGGCAACCCACTCCAGTATTCTTGCCTGGAGAATCCCAGGGATGGGGGAGCCTGGTAGGCTGCCGTCTATGGGGTCACACAGAGTCGGGCACGACTAAAGTGACTTAGCAGCAGCAGCAGCAGCATAGTTGGTGGGGGCAGTGCTGCTGATTGAACAAGTAAAAACTGTATCTCTGTCTGACATTTTTATGGGGTTTCAATCAAACAATATATATATATATATCTTTTCAGTCACTTTTAATCATACATTTGCATGTGCAGAAGGGGTGAATAAGTGTGTTTAATCAGGGTTTTAGCTTGCCAATATGTAAGCAAAGTACAGAGGAAATGAGAGCCAGTATTGTGTATTTATTCACCATCAAAACTTAACAATTGTGTGGTGATTTTCTCCAGGTATAATTTATTAAATTTGACATCCAAAAAAAGCCTTCCTACATAACTGAGAGTTTTTTCCATTTCATTGAAAGATCCAGGGATACAAATATCTTCCAAATGAAGGTCTAGTTCTAGTATCTCACATTGCCCCTAGTTGATGCTAATTTATCCTAGCAAATTAATCCCTTTAATGCACAATTTTACAAATAATATTATTTACCAATTGAAAAATCATACATGTCTTTATGTGAAAGAGAAAATTATAAGAAGCTTTGCTTTAAATCCTATTAGCAGAGAGTTTTGAACCTCCTTTGTTCTTGTTACTTTCCACACAATTTTGTGGAAATATATAATTTCAGTGACATAAATTAATACTGTTTATATAGTGATAAATGCTTAATTATTAAAATATTTATGAATTTTGCATGCTTAAAAACCTGCATGCTATAAAAACAAATTAATGATTTGTTAATAAATTATTAATTTATTGATAACAATAAATAAACCTGTTTAATAGTTCTCTGTTTTCTAAAATAACTTTTTCCATTCAAAGTCCCTCACTAATTTCTACCCTTATCTTCACTTGTGTTCCACATGACATAGATAAGCTGATGATGACAAATGCATCTAGTAATGACTCTCTTCTGAGTTTGAAATTCATATATTCTACTTGCTCTTACCTCTTTCTTGATTTTTATTTGGATATTTAATAGGACATTCAAATACAATGTCTCCAAATGTCTTGTTTCAATTCTACTATGTTTCAGTGTCAGCTTGCTCCTTCCTTTCTTTCGTATCATAGTAAAGTGCACCATTATTCATCCAGGGGCTCATTCCCAAACATGAGAATCTTTGATTTTCCTCCTTTTAAAGCTCCAGTCCATCATCAAATACTGTCAGTTCTACCTTCAAAATACACCCTCAATCACACAATCTCTCATTTCAGGGAGTTCTGGACAACTCTTTATCTGGACAACTCCTTATCCTTCTATAGTACAAAACTCTCCTATAGCTTTTCATCAAAGTTAGAATAAGATCTAAACTCCTACATTGCCCTGCATGTACCTTACATAGGAACTTTGCTCTTGAGATTATTTTCACCAGAGAAACTCTTCCCAAAGATATTCTCACTGTCTCACATAAGTAGTTTTCAAATGGTGTTTTCTCAGAAATGTCTTTCAAGACTTTCTCATGTAAAACAGTCACCAGCCTTATCTGTCTCTCACCTCAAACTTCTTTCATATTTTTTTCTTCTAGTTCCCATTTTACCCTCAGATCCTACTTCTACTCAAGTGCTCAGATTTGCTATTTTAACTTTGATTTAACACACACACACACAACTTTAGAGTTACTTGTATTCATTTCCAGCTTCCCCATCCAAAAAAGCTTTATGACAACGAGTTTGATTTACTTGTTCATTGTTCTATCACCAGGATAGTGTTTTAAACCTGTATCTAGTAAATGCATTATAAATATTTATTCAAAGCAAGGGGGAAAACAACTAAAGGAGAGAAAAATAGGAAGAGAGAAAAAGAAGGAATGCATGGCAAAATTGGAATTCTGTGGTATGATAATGTTTCCAAATGTCGGGCTTTATTTCAACGTGGCTCTAACTGAGGAAATTCGAACAACAAAAAGAGTCCTGTTTGCTAAATTATCATGGTAGGAATTCACCAAAAAAGGACTAAATTAACCAAAAGAGGAAACTTGCATCCAATGAGGCATTTGGAAATTTGTGGGATCTTTTTGGTGTCTTATGAGGATGAGGAATCACTGGTATTTAATGTATATGGGCTTGGCCCTCCTGCAGGTCAAAAACATATGTTTGTCATGCATATAGTAAAATGATCTGGTATGCATACTAATGTATTTACATAAGATAAAACATAAATATGTCAACCTATAACTAAACTTTTTGCATAAACAATGTTTTTGAAGTACTTTTTATTGATGTAATTTTCCAATAATATGACAACTGTGCAAATAAATAAAAGTAATATTTTAAATACTTCCCAAAACCTACATCACTGATGGCATTGTCACTCTTGTTATTGAACTACATGTATAAGTTTCAATTGCCTATTCAATATAATGCAAGGGTTTGGGGTTTTTCCATTCTGTCTTTTACCAAATATATGGCCAAGAATCTGATTATTGATGTACACACTGATCATTATATTATTTTTGTAGCTGTGAGGTTAGGTTATAATTTCTCTGGTTATCATTGCACAATAAGAGATTCACTGCATGTGGGAGTGGGTCTGATAGGATTGAAAAGAAATGGTCCATCACTGAACTTGTTAAAAAACAGATATTTCTATTTATTGTTTCTCCTCATGAGATATATTTGATCCCCTCACTATCTTGTAAAGTGAATGTGATAATAACAATGAATTGCCGTGTTTTTTAATGTGTTCTGCCAGTCATGTTCATCATTCCTAATCCTGCCAACATGTGTAAAAGTACTTAGGGTCCTGAAGATGAAGGACATTCCTTATCCAAAGGCCACAAGGTGAATAATCATGACACAGGTTTCAGATTCTTGTCTGTATCCCTCTTTGCAGACATGAACCCTGTATTTGGATACTCCATAGCACATTTCAAAGTGCTTTACATTTATTCCACAAAACATCACTTGAGGCTCTTCATGGGGAAAAAAATGAGGGTGAAGATTATGTTAATACTCACTCAGGCTGAAATGACAACTCTGCCCTGTGGCAAGTGGAAGCTGGTACACGCTCCATCTCTTAGGGAATTCTGGTGTGGATCACCTGTGTTCTCTTAATATGTGCCTTCATTATGTGCCATCAGTAGCTTCACTTCAGCATTTTCTTTCAGCAGATGCTGGACACTGAGATACATGCTTCATAAATCGGTGCCAACAACACCTGTAATCATCTGTAATATTTTTTATCATAATGAACCTTAGTCAAGAAAGAAAATTCAACTAAGTAAAATTGTCCAATCTGAGCATAAAATTGAAAAAATTCAGTAAATTAGGTAATTTTTTGAATTAAGCAATCTAAGATATTTTACCAGTTCTAGACAAAGTAATGTTATAATTTCAACTATGTATATTACATATTGATAGGGCTATATTTAATTTCTTTAAAGATAAAATGATTGATTCGTTAACAGCTGAATTTGGAATTCAATTCTCAAGACTGATTCAAAAGTTAATTATTATTATCTGTTTTTTAGCTGGTACATTTTAAATTGTTTGGAATATTACTTTTAAAAATCAGACTTTTTATGTGTAAATTGTGTGTGTTAATCCCTTAGTTGTGTCCAACTCTTTGTGACCCATGGAATATAGTCTGCCAGCCTCCTCTGTCCACGGAATTCTCAGGGCAAGAATACTAAAGTGGGTTGCCATTCCTTTCTCCAGGGGATCTTTCTGACCCAGGGATCGAATCCGGGCTCCCATACTGCAGGCAGATTCTTTACTACCTGAGCCACTAGGGAAGCCTCATATGTAAATTAGGAACTTAAAATTATTATTTTCAAATAAAGCAGTGGAAAGAAATTATCTCTGTATTGATTAGACAAATGATAACGTTTAAAGGTATACAGCCGTATTGTTGATGAAACAAAAAAATATAATTCTTTAAATTTTTTCAGTCTTTCAGTTTGAAAATGTAACAGTAACTGCAAATCTTGTTGACATGATTTCCCCATCCCCTGGCAAACTTATAAACTAGTATTTAAACAGCCAACACTCTGTTGGCTATAGTTTATTCTAGTTTCCTTTGTGCCTTAGAGAATACATCCATTTTTATTTCAGTCACTCTAACTAATGAGTTCATATAACCAAGTATGAAGAAGATGATAGAGCTGATTATATTTACTAAAGGCATATAAATATAGCATATTTTATACATATATGTAGTGAGTACATACATACACATATATACACACATATATAAGTATATAGTCTTTCAAAAGAGCAATCCTTTTTAAGATAAGAATTCTTAAATGTTTTAGGATCACTAGTAACACGGATAGATTTTTCTGACATGGTTTAGGCTGAGTAAAGTTATCTTTCTCTGGTCTTTCAAGAAATTAGTTTTGGGACTAGCAAGAAGGTACAGGCTATCTAACAGATCTTCACTACCTAAGAAGCTGCATGGACTCTAGCCTTATAACATCAATCATTTCATGTTAAAGTTTATTAAGACCTTAGTGTACCAGATGCCTTCTGATATATGTTAGCTCAGATAATAATATTTGTCCTGAAATTCAGGAAATGTCTAAAAAAGTTAAGTTTTTATAACTCTAATTATTTCTGTTGAATCTATTCACAATAATGCTTCCAGCTGAAAGAAGAGAGTAGGACTGAGGGAACAAAAAAAGAAGAAAGAGTCTATATCTTCCTGACCAGGTTTGGCTGCTGATGACCTCTTGTTCTTTCTCTGATTTCCCATTGTTCCACAAGAGCTTGTGCAGATCAGAATTCTCTAGTATCTAGTATCTGTCAAGTAGCATTAATATTACCTCTTATCTCTTATGACATTGACCTACAAATAAATGGCAGCTAAAATCTACACAGCTCAAGCTCAAACAGTATTTTGAATAATCACAGTTTGAACATCAGATACTTTAAAATATTGAATCCATACAAATCCTAGATCAGGGAACATTTTCTGGTATGGGATATTAATAGATACTCTGAATATGTGAGTGATAGTTGTTGATAAGACTCAATTGAAAAATAGTCTTGCAAGGTTTTCTTTTTAACCTAATATTAAATATCCCTCTTTATTTCTTGCAATACAGTTTGCCTTGAACTTTATTTTATTAATGTAGATATATTAGCTTTCTTTGTTTAATGTTTGCATAAAATTTATCTTTATATCATTTTACTTTCAAACCATTTGTGTCTTTATATCTAAAGTACATACTTGTTAGTGAAATAACTATGTCTGGCTTAAATTATTATTATTACTTTAATATTTGAATTTACAAAACATACATTTTAGTTAAATTGCTAATTCTATTTATATCTGATATAATTAAAATGTAGTTGCAATTCTATTTACCATCGTCCTACTGCCTATCTATCATTTTTCTATCTATATGAATTAACTTATTTTTCTGTTTCTGTTTATCTCCTTTTCTTCTCTTAGATTGATCAACTACTTTTTAAATTTTCACTTAAATACCTTTCTGCTATACCATTCTATGTATATTTTGGTACTGCTCTTATGATTATTCTAGTATCCTTAATTTATCAGAGTATAGAGCTGATATTTTAATGCTTTATACAAAATATAAGAACTTTGTAACAATAGGACTCCATTTACTTCAAATTTGTTGTGCTATGGCCGTAACTTTTACATCTATATGTGCTATAAACCTAACCATAAAATGTTATATTTTGCATTAAACTATCAGCTGAATATTAAAGTAATAAGAGAAAAACACAAAGTTAGTCTTTCTCACTCATCTGACATATTTACCTCTTTAGTGTATTGATTCTGTCCTTTGACCAGTTCAAGCTTAAATCATATGCCTCTGAACACTTCCCACAGCAACTTTTGTGGTACACATCTTCCGGTGACAAATTGTTTCATCTTCAATTTTCTAAAAATATTTTCAGTTTACATTTATTTTTGAAGGCACTTTGACTGGATATAGCATTTTTGGTTTTGTTTGCATGTTTGTTTCTCCTATAAATGACTTAAAGACATTGGTCATTCTGTGCCAGCACACGGAACTTCCCCAGCGGCTCAGTAGTAAAGAATCCGCTCTCAATGCCAGAAACGCAGGAGTCTGGGTTTGATCCCTGGATCAAGAAGATCCCCTGGAGGAGGAAATGGCAACCCACTCCAGTATTCTTGCCTGGAGAATGCCAAGGAGAGAGGAGCCTGGTGGATTGCAGTCCATGGGGTCGCAAAGATACACTACTGAAGCAACTTAGCCCGCATACATATGCCAACATTTGCTTTTTTCCTGATTCTTGAGATTTCCACTGTTATTTTTACCATTGTTCTCCTATATTCAATGTGTCACTTTTTCTTTGGCTGTTTTCAATATATTTATTTTTCTCTTTCCTTTTAAGCAATTTAATTATAATATATCTACATGTGATTTTACTTTCATTTAGAATGCTTTAGATTTCTGAGCTACATAAATCTGTATTTTGTTTTCCTTCATGTTTTGGGCATCTTTGTCATTAATTCTTCAAATATATATATATAGAGAGATATATATACACATATATTTTCCCTTTCCTCTTCTGGTGGAGAGGAAATACACACATATAATAGACCTATTGTTTCCTGACAGCCTATTTATTCATTTTTTTCAATCTGTCTTTCTCTCTGTATTTTATATTGGATAATTTCTATTGATCTATCTCCAAGGTTACTGTAACTTTCTTCTGTCATCGTTAATATCTTACTAGTCACAGTATATAAATTTTAATTTCTTAAAGTTTTAATTTTGTTGTTTTAAATATTTCTATTTTATTATTTGTTAAGATATTCCTTTCTTTAGGTATTTGAACATATAAAATCTTTAAAACCCTGCAGACTTTAAAATACTACCTGTTAATTTCTATCTCTAGTTTATCTTGAGACTTGTATTTATTTTCTTCTGTCTGTGACTCATATTTTCCTACTCCATCATATATATAGTCATTTTTTATGGCTTACTGGACATTTTGGATGATATATTGTTGACTCTCGATTCTTCTATCTTTCACTGAAGAGAACTGATTTCTGTTCAAGTAGACAGCAAGATGTTTGGCTGCTTGCCTTTAACTTGAATTTAGAGCTCTTGAGTTTAGAGCTTTTGAGGAGTCTGTTTCAGTTTTGCCCTACTTTTCCATTGAATCTATAGATTTATAATGCAGTCTTGTTAAGCAAAGTTCTTCTATGATTTCACTGGGAAGATTGATGTGTTTTCCAAGACCTTCCATGTTGAAGATAATTGACCCTCCATGTTTAAGATATTTGAACTACCCTTGCATTAAGTAGCTGCTAAATTTCTATTCAGCTTGTTCATGCTTTGAGATATGGTTTTCCACTGAGATCCATGACATCTCATTTAGGAATTAGCCAAAGATTTGATAAGAGATTATAAATAGGTTTAGATCTTTCTTTAATTTTTGTGAACTATTCAAAACAAAGTTGACTATACTTAAAATTCTGATTTTTAAGAATTTTTCTTATGATAATTTTAGGGAATGTTTCCCCCTTATATGCAGAAAATTCTATATGAATATATAATATACTGTGTGCATTTTTTCCCTATACATTTTTATCATTCTCTGAACTATTCACCATATTTGAAGAAAATCCTGTGGAAGTTAAATTTCTTCCTTTTTATAAAAATGACCATTAATAAATACAGAAAATAATTTCAGAGGTATATGGATATTTTATATACATATATTTTCATAAATTCACTATATTTAAAATACCAATAAATTATTTAAAAACGTGTATATATATAATATCTATAAGAATAATCTTTATTACTTTTCAAGTTCTTATTTTGATATTGTACAGTTTCAACCAGTAGTCTTGGACCATTTAGTAGGTAAAAAAAGAGTTGATACTGACTGATTCCCCAAATCCAAACTTAGGCTATACCCTAAATATCCTTTCTTAATTGGTCTTTGGATCTCAGATGTGTTTTCATATTAAAAAACACACAGAATGATTATTATTCTTATAGTCCCCTAGACAAAACTATAATTTGTTTTCCATCTGTAACTGATTATTCTAATAGTGCTATAAAAACAGGTAAGCTTCCTGTGAAAGTCTCATTTAATATTTAAACTCCAACACCTTGAATGATTTCTGCAACCCTGACATAGAAAAAGGATCCCCCACATTCATGATGCTCATGAGCATCCCCATGATGTGGGTAGAACATCTTTAAGAAGGGAGAAAAAATGTTGCAGACTTTCATTGTTAATAAGTGCTGTTAATTTTCTGCATGAATCAGACTCCCTATTTTTTCAGATTCTATTAAATAATGTATCCCTTTTCCTTTCTGCTGTATCAATCTAAACTTTTATAAAAGTTAACCTACTTTCTAATAGATTATTTTTTTGCCTTTTTGTCTCTATAGTGTGAAACTTGAATTTGTTAAAGGTGATTATTTGTTATATGATACAATTCGGAAAAATAAAAGGAGAGATGAAAGAAGAAAATGAATCATTTGCTATAGAAGTAATGGTATGCAAAATCTAAACTCCAGAAGTATTTATGAGAGAAATCTCTTTGACCACCTGCTCTGTGGCTACTATTGTGTAAGAAAGTCCTCTAGTGGTGCCCACAGCTATTCCTGAAAACAAAAGCAAAAACAGATCCACTTTTACGTATTTAAATTATCTTACAACCTCAATTTTGGTTATGTTCTGGATTAAGTTCCTACAATAAATACTGTTACACAAAATGCAAAAAGCTACTAATTTTTTGAAGCATTCAGATAAGATATAGTTTATTTAAAAAATTAACAAAGCAAGATACGGTGGAAATAAGAAAATAAAGAGAGCTATGTAATAGTAACAAAGTGATATCAGGAAACAAAAAATTAGTAATAATAGTAGAATAATTATAAAGATAATTAGAAGAGCCAATGTAAATAGGTACATTGTCAGAGAATCTTCCCTTCAAATTGTGCCAATAGATAATAAAAAGCTGAAAAGTTAGGCAAATCACCAATTTCTAAAGGAGATTTACCAGCTCATGAAATTACAACAAACTAACCAACCAAAGCCAATTAATAAAGTCTATTAAGAATTGTTTCAGGCAAATGATTTTAATTATTTTTATAAACTGATGATACATATGTAATATGTTCTCACTCTCTAAATATGGAACAGCTTCTAATGATCTGATTCTTACATTCAAACATCATTTCTACTTACATGAACTTTTATAAGCTGTGTATAAAACAGAGAAATTATATAGGGTTCAAATTATATTATAGTATGTATTTACTTACCATCTTGGTTCTTTAAAGCACAAAGTAACAAAAATATTTTTATGTATAATTTTCTAATGTATGCAACAATTTTTGCTTATTATTTCTCCTTGGATTTCTGAACAGTTACATCAATTAATCAATATTTATAAAAGGATAACTCAAGTTAGAGAAAGAAAAAGATTCCTTGAAGTATTAAATAACTATATTTTCAATATTCTCTATAAAGTTGCTACAAATTTTTCCACTTTGGCTGCAACTCATCTCCACATTCATTCCTGGAAATCCTTCACATATACTGCTTTTCCCTCTTGCGTGTTGATTAGAACACAAAAGAGAGAATACTTGAATTTCATTAGAAGATGACTGATCAGTAATTGTCTCTTTCTAAAGTGTAATCTATTTAAAAACAGATACATGAGTTTGGTTTATGGTGTGGGCAATTCTTTATATTAAATAAATACCTAAACTTTAATTAAGTGCAGTGCTCCTCTCTGGTTAACCAAATGCTGAAAATAAGTATTTTAAATCAAAACTAGGGATACAGTTAGAATAATGAAGGCAATAGTTATTATATAAAATGGAATTTTATGGCACAGAGGTAAAGAATCTGCCTGCCAATGCAGGAGACAGAAGAGATGCAAGTTCGATCCTTGGGTCAGGAAGATACCCTGGTGTAGGAAATGGCAATCCATTCCACTATTTTTACCTGGAAAATTCTATGGACAGAGGAGCCTGGTGGGGCACAGTCCATGTCCATGGGGTCGCAAAGAGATGGACACAGCTGCACAGTGGAGCACACAAACATAATATAAAGTATGCACAGTAATAAATATAACTTCATTCAGTATATGCTTATTTTTCTCATGCCAGTATACCTCACTGTTTCCTCAGTTCAATCTCTCAGTCATTTCTGACTCCTTGTGACCAGATGGGACTGCAGCATGCTAGGCTTCCCTGTCCATCACCAACTCCCAGAGCTTGCACAAACTCATGTCCATCAAATCAGTGAGGCCATCCAACCATCTCATCCTCTGTTATACCCTTCTCCTTCTGCCTTCAATCTTTCCCAGCATCAGGGTCTTTTCCAGTGAATCAGTTCTTCACATCAGGTGGGCAAAGTATTGCAGCTTCAGCTTCAGCATCGGTCCTTCCAGTGAATATTTAGGACTGATTTCCTTTAGGATTGACTGGTTTAATCTTGGTGCTTAAGGGACTCTCAAGAGTCTTCTCCAACACCACAGTTCAAAAGCATCAGCTCTTTGGTGCTCAGCTTTCTTCATGGTCCAATTCTCACATCCATACATGACTACTGGAAAAACCACAGCTTTGACTACTTGGACTTTTGTCAGGAAAGTAATGTCTCTGCTTTTTAATATGCTGTCTAGGATTGTGATAGTTTTTCTTCCAATGAGCAAGCGTCTTTTAATCTCACAGCTGCAGTCATCAACTGCAGTGAATTTGGAGCCTAAGAAAATAAAGTCTGTCACTGTGTCCATTGTTTCTCCATCTATTTCTTAGAGTATTTTAAATTCATAATCTATAAAACATAATCACCTAGCTTCCCTACACGAGAGGCTTTGTGAATATCACAATTGTAGAATCCACACTAAGAGTTTTTTAGCCAACCTTCTCATATTATAAACAACTCTTTTTTTTTTTTTTTTTTAAAAATAAAAGCACTAACTGAAAAATATATGTGTACTCTTGTGCTTACTTTAGCATTATTTATAATAGCTAATATGTGGACACAACCTAAGTGTTCCTTAGATGAATGGATAAAGAAGATATGGTATAAATACACAATGGACTATTACTCAGCCTTAAGAATAGAAATCTTGTCATCTGCAACAACAGGAGGGGCCCAGAGAGTATTATGCTGAGTGAAATAAGTCAGACAAAGAAAGACAAATATCATACAATTTCATTTATATGTGGAATCTAAAAAACAAAACAAGTTAACAACAAAACAAAATATAAATAGATACACAGACACAATGAATGAATTGGTTGTTGACAGAGAGGATGGAGATGGAGTGTTGGGTAAAATAGATGAAGGAGATGAGAGGTACAAGTTTCCTACCATAAAATAAATGTCATGAGGATGCAATGTACATTGTAGGCAATATAGCTGATAATATTGGAATAACATGTATGGTAACAGAAAGTTACTAGACTTGTGATCAGTTAGTAATGGATATGAGTGTTGGATCACTACTGTACACCTGATACTAATATACTACTATGTTCACTATTCTTCCATTTTAAAAGAGTCTAATGCTTTAAGTCATTTTCTTTCTTGGTTATAAAAACTGAGGCATCTGTACCTAATATAGTATCAACCATAGAAAATATGAGAATATCTTTTGTGCTTTTTAAGTGGTAGCTTTGTGAATTCTACAATGTAAGTATAAGTAAGAATACTTTATTTAAGGTCTCTGTCTTAAATCAAACCAGTAATATCTATGGCTACACCTACAGGATAACAAATATAACCAGCACTAACTGGAGCACACACAATAATGACCTCCTATAGGAGGATTAATTACTGTGGTTCTCTGTAAGGCATTGTTCAGAATTCCTGTTTCTTGAGTACTGCATGACAATCAGTGTAAATGCACATTATGTGTGATACACAGTGTAGATTATAGTATTTCTTACACACACACACTGTGTGTATGTATGCAAATACACACAGTGTGTGTACCTAGGGCAATATATAAACCTTTCTACGAAAGATTTCACATAGGCACCCACACTCCAACCCAGATAGTTGAAACTTGCATTTGTCTTAAATTAATTTGTCATTTAGGTATACCTATAGATTGACTTTTTCTGTTTCCCAAAATTCATAAGTTGAAAATTGTCTCCATTGGGATGTTATTTGGAGATGGGTTCTTGGGGAGATGATTAGATCATGAGAGCAATGCCAGCATGAATGGGATCAGTGTCTTTATAAAAGAGCCTGCAGAGAGTTGATGTGCTTTTTCTGCCACTAAAGACACAGTAAAAAAAAAAAAAAAACAAAAAAAAAACAGACATTAACTGAAATTAGGCTCTCATTTTGACACCAAACCTGCTAGTGTCTTGATCTTGGATTTGCCAGTCTTCATAACTATGAGTGATAAATTTCTGCTCTTTATAAGCCACTAAATCTATAATATTTATTTAAAGCAGTCCCAATGGACTAAAACAGCTAACATTGAGATCTAAATGAAAACAGGCAGCTGAACTTTTTCTTTTGATGCTTTTCCTTATTTACATATGCTTTGCGTTCAGCTCAGTAGCTCAGTCATGTCTGACTCGTTGCGACCCCATGAATCACAGCATGCCAGGCCTCCCTGTCCATCACCAACTCCTGGACTTCACTCAGACTCACATCAGCCGAGTCAGTGATGCCTTCCAGTCATCTCATCTTCTGTCGTCCTCTTCTCCTCCTGCCCCCAATCCCTCCCAGCATCAGAGTCTCCAATGAGTCAACTCTTCGCATGTGGTGGCCAAAGTACTGGAGTTTCAGCTTCAGCATCAGTCCTTCCAAAGAAATCCCAGGGCTGATCTCCTTCAGAATGGACTGGTTGGATCTCCTTGCAGACCAAAGGACTCTCAAGAGTCTTCTCCAACACCACAGTTCAAAAGCATCAATTCTTTGGCACTCAGCTTTCTTCACAGTCCAACTCTCACATCTATACATGACCACAGGAAAAACCATAGCCTTGACTAGACGGACCTTTGTTGGCAATTTCAAACTCAGCTGCAATGAGAAAATTATTCTTACTGGGTCATTCATCAATGTTTATTGCAGCAAATGTATCATTGACTGTATTCCTTGACTACAGATGACAAATTCTCAGTCATTTTTTTGCTATATACTTCATAATCCCACCCTTCCTTCATTTTTCCATTCTGTAAGTGCTAGAGTCTGCACTGATATTTCAGTTCCACTACACCTCACTCATACTCTTCATACAGTGCTCAATTTGCTACTGGAGAAGAGTGGAGAAATAGATGTTAAAGGAACAAAGAAGCAGAGCCAAAGCAAAAAGAACAAACAGTTGTGGATGTGACTGGTGACAGAAGTAAGAGCTGATGCAGTAAGGAACAATATTGCATAGAAACCTGGAATGTTAGGTCCAAGAATAAAGGTAAATTTGAAGTGGTCAAACAGGAAATGGCAAGGGTGAACATTCACATTTGAGGAATCAGTGAACTAAAATGGACTGGAATGGGCAAATTTAATTCAGATGGCCATTACCTCTACTACAGTGAGCAGGAAACCCTTAGAAGAAATGGAGTACCCAGTCATAATCAAGGAAAGAGTCCAAAATGCAGCATTTGGGTGCAGTCTCAAAAATGACAGAATGATTTCTGTTCGTTTCCAAGGCAAACCATTCAATATCACAGTAATCCAAGTCTATGTCCCAACCACTAATGCCAAAGAAGCTGAAGTTGAATGGTTCCATGAAGACCTGCAAGTCTTTCTAGACTAAGACCAAAGAAAGGTGTCCTTTTCATCACAGAAGACTGTAATGCAAAAGTAAGAAGTCAGAAGACACTTGGAGTAACAGGCAAGTTTGGCCTCGGAGTACAAAATGAAGCATGGCAAAGATTAATAGAGTTTTGCCAAAAGAATGCACTGGTCATAACAAACACTCTCTTCCAACACCATGAGAAACAACTCTACACAAGGACATCATCAGATGGTCAATACCAAATCAGATTGATTACAGTCTTTGCACCGAAGATGGAGAGGTTCTATACAGTCAGCAAAAACAAGACTGGAAGCTACTTGTGGCTCAGTACATGGACTCCTTATTGCCAAATTCAGACTTAAATGGAAGAAAGTAGGCAAAACCACTAGACCTAAATGGCAATGACAAATAGATTCAAGCGATTAGATTTGATAGACAGGTGCTTGAAGAACTATGGATGGAGCTTTGTAACACTGTACAGGAGGGCATCATCCAAACCATCCATCAGAAAAAGAAATACAAAAAGGAAAAATAGTTGTCTAAGGAGGCCAAACAAATAGTTGAGAAAAAAAGAGAAGGGAAAGACCAACAAAAGGAAGCTATACTCATCTGAATTCAGAGTTCCAACGAATAGCAAGGAGAGGTGCAACAGCCTTTCTAAGTGATCATTGCAAAGAAATAGAGGAAAATAGTAGAATGGGAAAGACTAGAGATCTCTTCATAAAAATTAGAGATGCCACGGGAATATTTCATACAAGATGGTGCAATAAAACAGATGGGTGCAATAAAGGACAAAATGGTGTGGACCTAACAGAAGCAGAAGATGTTAAAAAAGAGGTGGCAAAAATACACAGAAGAACCATAGAAAAAAAGATCTTAATGACTGAGATAACCGAGATAACCAGGATGGTGTGATCATTCACCTAGAGCCAGACATCCTGAGTCTGAAGTCAAGTGGGCCTTAGGAAGCATCACTATGAACAAGCTAGTAGAGGTGATGAAATTCCAGCAGAGCTATTTCAAATCCTAAAAGATGATGCTGTGAAAGTGCTGCACTCAATATGTCAGCAAATTTGGAAAACTCAGCAGTGGCCACAGGACTGGAAAAGGTCAGCTTTCAATCCAATCCTAAAGAAAGGCAATGCCAAAGAAATGTTCAAACAACAACTGCACTACTCTTACACACTCGTGAAGTAATGCACACAATTCTCTAAGCCAGGTTTCCACAGTACATGAACTTAGAACTTCAAATGTTCAAGTTGAATTTAGAAAAGGCAGAGGAATCAGATCAAATTGCCAACATCCTTTGGATCATCAAAAAAACAAGAGAGTTCCAGAAAATCATCTACTTCTGCTTTATTGACTATGCCAAAGTCTTTGACTGGGTGGATCACAACAAACTGTGGAAAATTCTTCAAGAGATGGGAATACCAGAACATTTGACCTGCTTCCTGAGAAATCTGTGTGCAGGTCAAGAAGCAACAGTTAGAACTGGACATGGAACAATAGTCTGTTTCCAAATTGGGAAAGGAGTATGTCAATGCTGTATGTTGTCACCCTGCTTATTTAACTTATATGCAGAGTACATGATGTGAAACACTGGACTGGATGAAGCACAAGCTGGAATCAAAATTGCCAGAAGAAATGTCAATAACCTCAGATATGCAGATGACACCACCCTTATGGCAGAAAGCAAAGAAGAACTAAAGAGCCTCTTGATAAAAGTGAAAGAGGAGAGCGAAAATGTTGGCTTAAAACTCAACATTCAGAAAGCTAAGATCATGGCATCTGGTCCCATTAGTTCACTGCAAATAGATGGGCAAAGAATGGAAACAGTGACAGACTGTATCATTTTGGGATCCAAAATCACTGCAGATAGTAACTGCAGCCACGAAATTAAAAGACACTTGCTCCTTGGATTAAAATACATGACCAACCTAAACAGCATATTAAAAAGCAAAGACATTACTTTTCCAACAAATTACTTTGTCCATCTAGTCAAGGTTGAGGTTTTTCCAGTAGTCATGTATGGATGTGAACTGGACTATAAAGAAAGCTGAACACTGAAGAATTGATTCTTTTGAACTGTGGTGTTGAAGAAGACTCTTGAGATTCCCCTGGACTACAAGAAGATCCAACCAGTCCATCCCAAAGGAAATCAGTCCTAAGTTTTCATTGAAATGACTCATGCTGACACTGAAACTCCCAATACTTTGGCCCCCTGATGCAAAGAACTGACTCATTTGAAAAGATCCTGATGCTAGGAAAGATTGAAGGTGGGAGGAGAAGGGGACGACAGAGAATGAGATGGTTGGATGGCATCACTGACTCAGTGGATATGAGTTTGAGCATGCTTCTGGAGTTGGTGATGGACAAGGCAGCCTGGCGTGCTACAGTCCATGAGGTTGCAAAGAGTCGGATATGACTGAGCAACTGAACTTATCTGAACTGAACTGAAGAACCAGAGATCAAATTGCCAACATCCGTTGGATCGTAGAAAAACCAAGAGCAATAAAAAAAAAAAATCTAATTCTGCTTTATTGAGTGTGCTAAAACCTTTGACTGTGTGGATCACAAGAAACTGTGAAAAATTCTTAAAGAGATGGGAATACCAGACCACCTCACCTTCCTCCTAAGTAATTGGCCTGAAGGTCAAGGAGCCATAGTCAGAACCAGACATGGAACAACAGACTTGTTCCAAATCAGGAAAGGACTACGTCAAGGCTGTATTGTCACCCTGCTTATTTAATTTGTATGAAGTGTACATCATGTGAAATGGAGGACTGAATAAGCTCAAGCTAGAATCAAGATTGCAGGGAGAAATACCAATAACCTCAGATATGCAGATGACACTACCCTTATAGCAGAAAGCAAAGATGAACGAAGGAGCTTCCTGATGAAGGTGAAAGAGGACAGTGAAAAAAAGTGGCTTAAAGCTCAACATTTAAAAAAAAAAAAAAAATGAAGATCCTGGCATCTGGTCCCATCACTTCATTGAAAATAGTTTGGGAAATGATGGAAACCAAAGCAGACTTTTTTACTTTGGCTCCAAAATCAGTGTAGTTCATGACTGCAGCCATCAAATTTAAAGATGCTTGCTCCTTGGAAGAAAAGCTATGACCAACCTAGACAGACTATTAAAAAAAGCAGGGACAGTACTATGCCAACAGAGGTCCATGTAGTTAAAGCTACGGTTTTGTCAGTAGTCATGTATGAATGTGAGGGTTGGACCAAAAAGTTAGCTGAGCACCAAAGAATTGATGCTTTTGAACTGTAGTGTTGGAAAAGACTCTTGAGGGTCCCTTGGACTGCAAGGAGATCCAACCAGTCCATCCTAAAGGAAATCAGTCCTGAATATTCATTGCAAGGACTGAAGCTCAAGCATTTTTTTTTTTTTTTTTACTATATTTCTGCCTGAATTCTCTTATATTTTTAGACTGTGGGATTTTTTAAATTTACATAATTGCATTACATTGACACTTTTTAATTAATTTTAAATCTAATTATAATGTCCTCTTTTAAAAACACAAGAAAACAATGTTTTTCTCAAAATTATTGATGTAAGACCAATTGTAATCAAATAATGGATATAATGACACCCACCAATGACTTTAAAATAATCATTTGAAATACCCATTCAATGTTTAAAAACTGTGACTAAAAAGTTAAGTTGACTAGCACCTAAATGCTAATTTAACAATGAGCAAATTAAAAAAGCTTTTACACAGGGAGTGAAACTGTCAGTAAAACAAAAAGTCAGTCTACTGAATGAGAGAAGATAGTTGCAGATGATATATCCAATAACAGTTAATGTCCAATATATATAAAGAACTCACAAAACAAACAGTTTTTTATTTTTTAAAAAAACTGATTAAAATGTGAGCAGAGAACCTGAATAAACATGTTTCTCAGGAAGACACACAGATGGCCAACAAACACACGTAAAGATGCTCAATATCACTGATCACCAGGGAAATACAAATTAACATCACAAAGAGACATTGCCTCACATCTGTTAGAATGGCTATTATCAAAAAGACAACAAATAACAAATATTGCCCAGGATGTGGAGAAAAGGGGACCCTTATGCACTGTTGGTGGGGAAGTAAATTGGTGCAGCTGTTACGGAAAACAGTTTAGAGGTTCCTCAAAAAATTGAAAGTGGAACTACCATATGATCCAGCAACTTTACTTCTGGGTGTTTTTCTGAAGAAAATAAAAGCACTAACTGAAAAATATATGTGTACTCTTGTGCTTACTTTAGCATTATTTATAATAGCTAATATGTGGACACAACCTAAGTGTTCCTTAGATGAATGGATAAAGAAGATATGGTATAAATACACAATGGACTATTACTCAGCCTTAAGAATAGAAATCTTGTCATCTGCAACAACAGGAGGGGCCCAGAGAGTATTATGCTGAGTGAAATAAGTCAGACAAAGAAAGACAAATATCATACAATTTCATTTATATGTGGAATCTAAAAAACAAAACAAGTTAACAACAAAACAAAATATAAATAGATACACAGACACAATGAATGAATTGGTTGTTGACAGAGAGGATGGAGATGGAGTGTTGGGTAAAATAGATGAAGGAGATGAGAGGTACAAGTTTCCTACCATAAAATAAATGTCATGAGGATGCAATGTACATTGTAGGCAATATAGCTGATAATATTGGAATAACATGTATGGTAACAGAAAGTTACTAGACTTGTGATCAGTTAGTAATGGATATGAGTGTTGGATCACTACTGTACACCTGATACTAATATACTACTATGTTCACTATTCTTCCATTTTAAAAGAGTCTAATGCTTTAAGTCATTTTCTTTCTTGGTTATAAAAACTGAGGCATCTGTACCTAATATAGTATCAACCATAGAAAATATGAGAATATCTTTTGTGCTTTTTAAGTGGTAGCTTTGTGAATTCTACAATGTAAGTATAAGTAAGAATACTTTATTTAAGGTCTCTGTCTTAAATCAAACCAGTAATATCTATGGCTACACCTACAGGATAACAAATATAACCAGCACTAACTGGAGCACACACAATAATGACCTCCTATAGGAGGATTAATTACTGTGGTTCTCTGTAAGGCATTGTTCAGAATTCCTGTTTCTTGAGTACTGCATGACAATCAGTGTAAATGCACATTATGTGTGATACACAGTGTAGATTATAGTATTTCTTACACACACACACTGTGTGTATGTATGCAAATACACACAGTGTGTGTACCTAGGGCAATATATAAACCTTTCTACGAAAGATTTCACATAGGCACCCACACTCCAACCCAGATAGTTGAAACTTGCATTTGTCTTAAATTAATTTGTCATTTAGGTATACCTATAGATTGACTTTTTCTGTTTCCCAAAATTCATAAGTTGAAAATTGTCTCCATTGGGATGTTATTTGGAGATGGGTTCTTGGGGAGATGATTAGATCATGAGAGCAATGCCCTCATGAATGGGATCAGTGTCTTTATAAAAGAGCCTGCAGAGAGTTGATGTGCTTTTTCTGCCACTAAAGACACAGTAAAAAAAAAAACAAAAACAAAACAGACATTAACTGAAATTAGGCTCTCATTTTGACACCAAACCTGCTAGTGTCTTGATCTTGGACTTGCCAGTCTTCATAACTATGAGTGATAAATTTCTGCTCTTTATAAGCCACTAAATCTATAATATTTATTTAAAGCAGTCCCAATGGACTAAAACAGNAAAAACAAAAAAAAAACAGACATTAACTGAAATTAGGCTCTCATTTTGACACCAAACCTGCTAGTGTCTTGATCTTGGATTTGCCAGTCTTCATAACTATGAGTGATAAATTTCTGCTCTTTATAAGCCACTAAATCTATAGTATTTATTTAAAGCAGTCCCAATGGACTAAAACAGCTAACATTGAGATCTAAATGAAAACAGGCAGCTGAACTTTTTCTTTTGATGCTTTTCCTTATTTACATATGCTTTGCGTTCAGTTCAGTAGCTCAGTCATGTCCGACTCGTTGTGACCCCATGAATCACAGCATGCCAGGCCTCCCTGTCCATCACCAACTCCTGGACTTCACTCAGACTNAAGATATAATTTCAAGAATAATTTGATTTATGCCATAGGAATATCTTATTGTATATTAGAAGATGGTCAAGTGTTGTAACTTCACATAAAGACACCATCTAAAGCTACATAATCATATTTAAAAGAAGTTTAAACAGTCAAAATAATTTTTTAGTAATTACTATGTTACTGTGATTCTTATATTCAGAAAAATAAGATGTTGTACTATTTCTAAATTTCTGTCTCATTGCTTTTTATATAATAAGATTAAATTCAGATGTCCTCAAAAATAGATTGTGGAGTAAAGAAAGCAGAAAAAACATGTTTAAAATATATTTTGTTTCATTTTTATGATATGTCATAGTCATCATGGTATTGAATGATTAAAACCTGGATGGGAAACTCAATTAATTAAAGAAGCATATTAGTTTTTTAGCTGAAACTTGAGTTATATTATTTATTTTATTTTCATTGGGTTATTTTTTCCAAACTGGGATCTATTGTATTAATTTATCAATTTCCCTTTCCCAGTTCCACACTGTTAATCACTCAGTTTGTGGGGTGTAGGTTGACTCGATCTGGGCATTTGACTCTATCAGTTGATACATTTCCCTAATGAGGCCAAGGATCTGTGCCCAGTTCTAGCAGGAACCACTTAGTTTCACACAGAAACAATAACTACATAATTCAGCTTTAATTTTAATATTAACTGGAAAAAATCAGCTTATACATATGTAAGCTTACCTTCTTCTTTGCTTGAAAAACAGTCTCCATTCCAATAACAATAATAATAATAAAGTAATTTTAGTTTGCTGTTTTCGTGAATACAATACTTATTCTTAAACTTTCTCAACTAGAGTTTGCTCATTTTCCACATTCCACAAAACTAAAGGTCATGACTTCTTCACACCTATGTAAATGAATTTGAATTTGACGCTTATGCCATCATACCATGCATCATATTCTTTTTTGATTTTTTAACCTCTTTTTAAAAATATATTAAACTTATATTCCTTTTGAAAAAATATTAAAAATAAAATCCTTGCAAATGTATTCCTATTCTACATATGGATTTTACAAAACTTCTGTGCATGGATATATACAGATACATACACATATATATAAGAGTAAGATGTAAATGAGTTGCTTCTTTATATCCAAATCATTGTGTATATAATTGTGTGCTTTTTTTAAAAGGGCATTCTCTTAAATAGTCACAGTTCTATCATATATATCACAAAATTAACCTTGATAAAATATTATTTATGTAATATATAGATTTTATTTAACTTTTATCAGTTGTCCCATTAATTTTCTTTTTATCCATTCAGAGTCAAAATGCCATTCTTTGTCATCTTTAAACTTGTTTAAATAGATAAAAAGTCTCTCAATCTTTTTTTTCCCCATGACTTTCATACTTTTACTGCGATCATCTTATGCCTTCTCGTTCATTAAATTTGTGAGTACTGGGCTTGTATCTGCTTTTTCCATACTGGCATCAAACTGGGTAACTTGAATATGACTGGACATCATCTCTAGCGCTCTTCATTTCCCTTAATTCATTCTAATTATCATGGCTACAGCATGGATCTAGCCATTACCCAGCATGTTCTCATTTGGAAAATATTAATGCTGTTATTCCATTCCTGAACAGTATCATTTTTGCTGCTTGGCTTATTGTCAAACTCCCAAAGAACTCAACTATCTCTTATATTTCTGCTTGTCAATTCCTCCTGTTTTCATTTTTCCCCACATTTGATGAATATTTTACAGTATATCAATCTACCTAAATTTTGTCAGTATATTTGAGTTCCTTTGATGCATTTATTTCCGTGATTTCACTTGACAAAAACACTCATTTAATATTAATCAAATAATTTTCAGTGTTTTGCCTCTATTATAAAAGTAGTCAGAATGTGACACTATAAATTTATGATCTTCAGATAAATCAGGTGATTAAGGCTTCAAGCCAAACTTTCTTCGTCTTTTCCCTTTGAAGAAATAGAAACTGGCACTGTGGGCAGCCCAGCATGAACAATGACCTGGTACAGCCACAATCACCAGAAGACTCTCCCCTTCCAATGTATATCACCCTCATTTTCAACTGATGCCTGCTACTTTATCAACAGCAAACCTTGCCAGGCTTTAATATCTTGCCTTTGGATAAAGATTACTGAGATACCTAATCATCTAATTAACATTGCTTCAAATTCAGCAATGGTTCCCTCTTTTTAAATTCTCCTTAAGCCCTTCTCAGGGCTTCCCTGGTTGCTCAGAGGGTAAAGCGTCTGCCAGCAATGCTGGAGACCTGGGTTCGATCCCTGGGTGGGGAAGATTCCCTGGAGAAGTAAATGGCAATCCACTCCAGTATTTTTGCCTGAAGAATCCCATGGACGGAGGCACTTGGTAGGCTACAGTTCACAGGGTCGCCAAGAGTCGGACAGGACTGAGAGACTTCACTTTCTCTTTCTTTAAGCCCCTCCCAACTTGTCTTTATTAAAATACCCTTTATTTTACCCTGGGGTATGCTTCATCTTGCTATAAGGAACTGAGTAAACCTAGATTTGTTTCAATGCAAAAATGTTCTGGATGGGTTTCATTTAGGGTGTGGTTGATATGTCCTTTACTCATTTCTACTCCCTCCAGTGTTTTCTTTCAACTTCTTGTGACCATTTTAAACCTTCTTGATCCTTTGCATTCTCCGCCCAGCCACTTTCCCTTTCATTGTTGTGAATGACATTGAGAAATGTCCCATATAATCCTAGTTTTACAGACTTATTTTATTATTAAATAAAACCCTCTGTTTAGTATGCAATAATCTATGAATTCAGCCAATACACCAAATTTATTCAAATAAACACAATAAAGTTTATTCCCCTGATGAGGAGAGAACTAAATCTTATGAATGCTTTTCAGCAAGTATTTAGGGTTAATCCCATCAAGTTAGGCTCAAAGGACTATATATACACAAAATAAAAAACTTGTTTGCAGCATTAGTCACAACTCCATTTTTTTTCACTTTAATTCACAATTGATCATTTATTTCTTTCATAATTTCACTATATTTCCAATTCTTCTCATCAGTAGAAGTTATCTGTCAATAAGTAAAATTTGTCTTCTATATTCCTATAATTTATTGAGAAATTTAACTCCTTTGAATATTTCTTTGTCAATCCTGAGAGTAATCCCAAAGATTATTTTTCCTAGTAAATCTTTTACTTATTCAAAGTGCATAATTAAAAAAAATAAAAGTCACTTAGCTTCAATGTGTATTTTGTATAGAACTAAAATTATCTCTTAACAAACAGATAGAAAAACAGAATTTTTCAGCAATTTGTACATATGCTCTGTACCAATAAGGTACATATCCTCTCTTGAAAAATAACTAAAAGAAGGAAGCAAGGAAGGGGATAAACAAGGGTTATATTTCTGGGTAAATGAAGACACAATTTGATGACAACTTAATTGGAAAATATGACTGTCCACAGACAGTATGTTTATATTAGAATTTTAAGATTTGTGGACTATCTTAGAAAATAGAAACATGGACAAAGAATTGCAGACTGGAATTTGTCATCTACTATGTACTCACAAATTCAGTACTAAGAAATAAACATGTAGGGAATGAGGAAAATCCAAAATATTTTTCAATCTCCAAAAAGTGTAGCAGAGGACATTTTTATTTATATAGCCCTCAGTGAATAAAAATGAGATGACATACAAAATTCCCCACCAAAAAAATATTTCCAAAAAAATATTTCCAACTCTGCCTCCTTCCATCCTGCCAATCTTTGGCAAATAACCAAATATATTCTATTATTTTGAAATAGTTCAATGTGTCCCTTAAGAAACATGATCTTGTTATAGTTTGTTTGTTTGTTTGTTTGTTTTTTTGCATTATTTGAAGCAGTTTTCTTTGCAATTTGGGGAGAAATCAAAGAAATTTGACATAGTACCTAAATAAATATTTGTTGGACAAATGGACAGCAAGCTTTTCAGAGATGTTTGTCTAATTTGAATAATGAATAGTTAACTACATAGAGGAAGACTGAGGTAAAATATTCAAAGCAGAGAAAAATCATCCCCAGTTGAGCTAAAAATCTCTTTTTTGAATGATTTAGGCACTGTCTTGTTTTGGAGATTTTGGACATGCTGTACTTACCAACTGGAGTGGTAAAAACTAGCATTTTCTCTTGGCTAGTTTCATATATATATATATATATATATATAGTCCAGAAGATGTGTATAAGAGACAGGTGTACATTGTAATATAGGGGAAAAGAGGTATGGTTGTTGATTGGTCCCTCTCAGTAGTAGAAGTGTGCTATTTCTTCTGAAATAGGTATGTGCTATTTCTTCTGCCTGGGATGTCCTTCCCCAGATTTAACTGATTTACCAAGTGAACTGTCAGGTTTTCAGTATTGAATGAGATGCAGGGGGGAAAAAAGGGAGATTTGTATCAGTTTCAAAATGCAATGTGAGTCATTCTGCTTCTTTGACCAAATAATCCAGTGTATCCAATCTTATTTCAAGTTTCTTGAGCAGATAGGAAAGTTTTATGAAATCTCTGCCAATTACTGAAAGGAGTATCATGGCACAGACCTTGAGGGCTTTAGAGACGATTCTTGCTCTTTTCTTGAGTAAAGTATTCCCCTTTTAAAAAACAGAAATCACTTTACCACTGGGCTCCTATGGCCACTGAATGCTGTACAAGACCCATGAACCTGAGCTACCTATCATAGTATGAATATAATCCTAAGATTACACTAAATATATGGCATGTAGTATAGAAGAGACTGGCTTCTCAGTGGTCCTAAAAAAACAAGTAGTTGCTTAGATGAGTGGTTAAGATTCCTATGAACCCTGTTTTAATGCTCTTTTTCCCCCAATATTTCCTATGACCTCATAGAAAGTTCCCTGTAAGCAGCTTAATAAAAAAACCAAATAAAAACAAGTATATATTTGTATGTATGAACTGATTCCCTTTTCATTCTATCCTTTTACTTAAAATTTGTCTGTAATATTTAACTTAGTGTTTTAGTATCTAGACAAATTATCAAAGAGATATTGAGACTGAGTTCAGGAACTGAGAGACTGAGTTCTCTATGTCCAGACATAGAGACTTATGAAACTATGTGCCCATAATTTTAAACAGGCAGAAAGCATATTGTCAAATGTATAATGAATGAGCTGATAGTATTAGGAAAAGGAATGACGGGGTTGTTGATGTTTAATAGTATTGATATAGACAGACATTTGTATAGGTTGACAAAGGGTACAGTTATGCTACATAAATTGTTGGCAATTCAACATTATTTCTGTCACCTTTGCTTTCTTTCCTATATCATCTGAGAGAAGCCTGAAAATGCATTTCCCAAAATCCCTTTCCAGTATATTCCCCAAATAGGAGCTGACTGAAAAATTTAGAAGATGGAAGAGAAGGAAATCTCATTCTCTGGCAATAGCTATACACAAGCAGTTGAAATCTTATGCTGTGGCTTCCAGAAGTTTTGAAATTAATCAGTTTTGTTGCTGCAAACATATGAAGTCATTTTGGCAGTTTCTTTGAAATTCTTGTGAAATATCTTTTGCCAAAGAAGAATTAAGATGAGAGCTTATTTATATAGCATTAGTTGGAGAGTGATTATTGGAAATGAAGATATGAATAGTTAATTTCTATGTCCAGATAAGTGAAAATAAATAATTTTTCATTGTTACTAAAACTAACTAAAAACGAGGAATATTTTACTCCTGCATACACATCTGTATAGTCAGATTAAAACCAGAATTTTATCTGTTTGTAAACATATAAATACCATTAACAAAAGTATTAATTAGGCTGGAATCTACAGTACTATCATTCAAGATAATTGTCTATAAGTAATTAAAATCCCATATATTCACCAGAACAGGCAAAAGCAACCTAAGAGTGATTTGGCTCCGGGTATATCCAAGGTAGGGAATATGTGAAGTGTGCTATACTGACATATTTATGAAGTTTATAAACACTGTCACTTGACAGAAAAAGTGACAAAAAAAGTAAAAAAAAAAAATTTCCAAGAACACTATGCAATAATTTACGATAGTTAAAACACAAAATAATGCAATTAAAAAGCTTATTCTTTTTATTGACTTATGACTTATATACTGGCAGCTGAGTTTTAAATAATTCAGTGATGCATCAAATGAATAAATTTGTATTGCTTGTTACTCTAAACAGTCATGCATTCACTTTTCCTTGCCATTTTTAATAAAGCCTAGTTTTCTAATATTCATGAAATATTGCATTTCAATTAAATTACATAGGTTTCGAGAAAATAGTTTGCCCTAAGCTGTTTAGTCTTGACACCAACTGTCATTTGCTTTTTCTTTGGTGTAATGCCCAAGGAGGCTTTGAGTACAACTAATGCAAAGCACTGTCATTCTTTAATGAGATACTTTTTGATCATGTATAACAACAGCTGTCTCTTATACACATCTAGATGTGTATAAGAGACAGAAGCAAAACATTTAAAATTTTAATATATGAAATATTTAGAACACAAAAATATACAACATGCCAGATTATTAAATGTATTTACTTAGAAAAACAACTAAATAAAATTGGTGAAAATATATAAAAAGATGCCATGTAAGCTTTAAATACATTGGTCAACTGGATGGATTGGCAAATATAGGGAGTCTCGACTTACCAGGAGGAGACACTTTTGAACAGAAGCAACCATGGAGCCAGTGCTGGAGCAGGAAAACCTGAACTATAATTGACAAATTGCTGAGGGCTCAGTGTGGATAGTCTAAGAGATAAAAAATTCATGGAGGCCCAGTAATGGTTAATAAGCCCACAATAATGTGAAATTTACCTCTGGCAGCTCAATCAGATTACCACAATAAACACTGGAGATGAATCTCCCAGGGATTTCCACAAGGAAAAAGAAAGGGACCATTTTTAAATACTCCAGAGCACTGTGTTCTTAACAAGGCCTGCCCTCATGTAAAACTAGTTACTCAAGAGCCCAACCTGCTCATTCTGTATTATCAGAATCTAAATGACCTGGGGAAGGGAGATACCCAACTCCAGCTCACTCAAGTCTTCTTGTCCCAGCTAAGGGGAAGAAAACAATCAGAGAAACCTGTGAAGTTCACAGTCCAGAGGCAGCTCACTAAAAGACTGAGGTCTAATAACAAGACAAAAGAATGCTTCCCCACCCCACCACACCTCCTTACCACATACCTAAAGGCCTATTTATAGCTGTTCATTTTACCTGGTTATGTCAGATTAAGTTATTAAGAAAAAAATTATAAAGCATACCAAAACGCAAAAACCACAATTTGGAAAGACAGAGCAAGCATGAGAACAAGATATGGCAGAATTGTTGGAATTATCAGACTGAGAATTTAAAACATCTATGATTAGTATACTAACAGTTTTAATGGATAAAATGGACAATGTGCAAGAACAGATGGACAATGAAAGCAGAGTGATGGAAATCATTAAGAAAAAAAAAAAGACATGCTAGAAATAAAAAACACTGGCAAAAATAAAAAGTGCCATTGATGGGTTTTATTAGTAGACTGAACACTACTAAGGGAAGAATTTCTGAGCTAAAGAAAATATATCAATAGAGTACTTAAAAATCAAAAAGCAATGAGAAGAGACCAGAAATTAAATATCTCTAATATGATACATAACTATTATAAAGTGAATATCCTCATTGAAATACTAGATTTGGCAAGAGTGTGGGGGATAGAAAGAATTCTTATAAATTAACCATGAAAAGGAGAAACAGAAAGAATAGTCTTAGAAGAAATTATAAATATCTTCAATATTTTCCTATAAAAAAGCAATGGTCCTTTCATAAATCAATTATAATCACTGATATAATTACTGGTTTAATATGTAACTAAAAAAACATGTTCACTATATGTATCAAAATTATTTTAAAAATCTGTAAATAATGTATCACATCTTTGAAAAGGAACAGAAAGAACTTTTCCTGAGGTGTATGAAAATGTTTTGAGGGTAAAGGCAGCATCTTGCCCTATCATAGGCTTCCCTGATAGCTCAGCTGGTAAAGAATCTGCCTGTATTGCAGGAGGACCCCCTTTTGATTCCTGGGTGAGGAAGATCCGCTGGTGAAGGGATAGGCTACCCACTCCAGTTTTCTTGGGCTTCTCTGGTGGCTCAGGTGGTAAAGAATCCATCTGCAATGTCGTAGACTTGAGTTTCAGTCCTGGGTTGGGAAGATCTCCTGGAGAAGGGAAAGGCTACCCACTCCACTTTTTGACCTGGAAAATTCCATGGGCTGTATAGCGCTTGGGGTCATATAGCATCAGATATGACACAGCGACTTGCACTTTCACTTTACCCTATCAAGGGGAGCGTGCATGTGTGCCCAGTTGCTCAGTCAGTCTGATTCTTTGTGACCCCATGGACTGCAGCCCACCAGCCTCCTCTGTCCATGGAATTCTCCAGGCAAGAATATTGGAGCGGGTTGTTATTTCCTATTCCAAGAGATCTTCCTGACCCTTGGGCTGAACCCACATCTCCTGAGTCTCTTGCACTGGCAGGCAGATTCTTTACCACTACACCACCAGGGATAGGAGCACTGGTGATTGAAGGGCTTGCAGGAGGCAAAGTGGGCATTAGTTTTAGGATAAAATAAATCTTGATCCCAGTTTCAGGATTGCCTCAACACTTTCTTTAATTTTACCTCCAAGAATTCCACCTGGTTCTCATGTTGAGGTTCTCCCCTCATAGTTTTAGTAAGGGGAGGGCAAAAGTAATCATTTTGAAACATTCTCAGAACATTCTCCATAACAAATGCCAACAGTCCTAGGCAATTACTTCATCAGAACAATATCTAATATATTGAATATCTGAATATCTGAATTAGTAGAAGGACAGTTAGCCAATTCCCATCCCTTCTAGCATTATTGTCTCAACTGAGAGGCAGGAAATCAGTCAAGAAAACCTTTCTGGTGGTTTGCAGTCCACCGTGCAAAGAACCAAAAGGCCATCATTCCCATTCACACAGGAGAAAAGTTAAAAAACTGAAAATCAATATTTCTATGATTCATCAGGGAATAAAGGTCACAGAACAATCTTTCCTCCACTCCCCCACCCCAGTATGCAGATACAGGGAATGGCAGTTTATAAGAGAAGAACCCAAGGAACAGAAATCTCCATGAAAACCAGTTTGGGGAAGGTATACCTAATCTGTAATGGATAAATTTCCATCTAGTCAAGGCTATGGCTTCTCCAGTGGTCATGTATGGATGTAAGAGGTGGACTGTGAAGGCTGAGTGCTGAAGAATTGATGTGTTTGAACTGTGCTGTTGGAGAAGACTCTTGAGAGTTCCTTGGACTGCAAGGAGATCCAACCAGTCCATTCTGAAGGAGATCAACCCTGGGATTTCTTTGGAAGGAATGATGCTAAAGCTGAAACTCCAGTACTTTGGCCACCTGAGGCGAAGAGTTGACTCATTGGAAAAGACTCTGATGCTGGGAGGGATTGGGGGCAGGAGGAGAAGGGGACGACAGAGGATGAG
>SJYX01004662.1:124352-207344 GCA_006410675.1 Oreotragus oreotragus
ACGTGAGTCTGAGTGAACTCAGGGAGTTGGTGATGGACAGGGAGGCCTGGCGTGCTGCAATTCATGGGGTCGCAAAGAGTCGGACACGACTGAGCGACTGAACTGAACTGAACAGAACTGGAGGTCCAGTGTGAATGAATTTGAGATGTAAAATTCCCATGGGGCATTCAGTCTTAGAGATGTTCTTCAGACTTCTGTGAGTTGTACCTCCTGGAGCCTTACCATGTTCTTAGAGTAAAGATTAGAGAAGAATTACCTCTGGCTTCCAGCTTAGGGAGCAGGAAAGTAGCCATTTTGAAATAAGTCTGGAGCATTTTGCTCTTTCTTAAGAAGACTTGCCCTCTAAAGAAACTATTTTATCAGAACCCAAGCAACTGAGTTTTTTCCAAAGTGTAAATGGACATGGAACACACTGGTTCGAAATAGGAAAAGGAGTACGTCAAGGCTGTATATTGTCACCCTGCTTATTTAACTTATATGCAGAGTACATCACGAGAAACGCTGGACTGGAAGAAACACAAGCTGGAATCAAGATTGNTTTCATTATAGACAAGGTCTTCATGCTACTTATCTTGGCCAGGGAACAGAAGGAATTGCCTGGAGGACACAGCAGAAAACAAAAATAGAATATAATAGTTAAATAACCAAATTCCCCCCTTGATCCTGGTGAATAGTTTGTAAAATTAGGCTGAGACTATCATATTGTGACAACTTTGCTTAATTTACTCACTGTTTAGATTTGAAATACGTATTTCAAAGACTGTTAAAGTAGAAAAGGAATCGTGTCAAATATTTCAGATGAGTTAAGTTAAAAAGCATATATCTAACTATAAAATGTTATGGAAATGTTATGGAATTATGAAATGTTAGTGAAAATTAAGGGAAAATGATAAATGCTCTTTAGATCATGACATGATTCTCGTATGGGCTTATTTAGAAGCCTAGAGATAGCACTGTCTTACTAATGCCCACTGAATAGGAAAACAGAAGGTGTGAAATTCTTAATTTTTAGTGAAGCTTCTTCCCAGATACTGTTAGTAATGTTCAGAATCCTAGATAGAGTGATGATCCTAGAACCACACAATGAAAGCAGCAATTGATACAACAGAAATAAGAACAGGTCTGAACCAGTTGCAAAATAAGCAAGGCTTCAGAGGACTCCCAACCACTCTTGTCGTCATGGGTTTCAGTAACCGGTCCCACTGGGTCAGGATGGCGTTTCTGGCTCCTGGCCACTTTCCTGGGCCCACCAGCCTAAACTGGTATGGGGTGCAAGGGCCAAAGTAAACCTCCAATGCCAACTTTGGATCTGTGAGAAACAGCCATGGGATATTGGGCTTTGCTCCAATGAAGGAGGCAAGTTCATCCATATAAACAACATAATCCGTCTGTATGGTATCACTTTTGCCAAACCTAGAGGAGGGAGAGAAACAAGACTGTGGCTATCCGAGCTTCGTGTAGAAACAAGAACAGGGAAAATGCCTCACACCTTTTTATCCATGCAAATCAACATCGATTCTTTTGTTGGTAAGGGGATTATTGCTCATTATCCAGTACTTGGTAGATTTTACTGAAGGACTTTCATACTGATCTCACTTGGACATTCCACAACACAACAAAGCTGCTGAGAAAGGCAATTTTATCCACATTTACAAGTAGAGGAATTGTCTCTTGCTCAAGTGAAGTTATTAATTCATGGCCACTGAGCTGATTAGTGACAGAAGTAGGACTGGAGCCTAGTTGTTCTGATTAGTTCTTGTGTGGCTGAGTCATTTTATTAGGGCCACCTGTTGGAAGGCAGCCTTACATTTTAAGAGGATTTATGAGCTAGAAAATAGAAGTCCACATCCATGTGTTCCCAAGCTCCTCTGATTTTTAATCTTTCTGGGTCTCTCTTTTATGATATATTGCAGGAGATATGGAGGGCTGAAACAGGATTTAGTGGCATATCAGGTGCAAAGTATATCCTTGATAACTATTTGTTGAATGGCTGAATGTAGCTCATAGCTGTCACCCTAATGGCCCACTCAGGAGTATTCAAGACTAAAACAGTTCTAAGTATTCAAAAAGTCAGATTTTGCTATGAAAATTCTAGATCCCCTTTACCATAGATGCTCTTACAATTTGAGCTTTTTCCCCATTTTTTCATCAATATCATTCATCATGTCCTTGACAGAAGGCAAAGGGCAAGTTCCTAGAAACAAAAGTGGAAAGACATGATAATAGTTAAATAAGTCTGGCATAGGACTAGCCTGCAGTGTTTCTTTCTTAATAATGAGTTGTGAATCGCATTAGTATTTTCAAAATTTGTTGTCATTATCTAGCAAAATAATATCTTGAACAAATAACCAGGGAGTTATTCTGAGACAAACATATAAGTCATTCCTAATCTTTTCAGAGATGATACTTGTCACAATGATTACAGTCAAATAACCTTTCATCTTTCTATCTTTGCTCTTAAACTGGTTATTGGATTTAAAAATCAGTTTGAAGGATTATATTCTACTCTCTCAGCTTTATTTTTAAGTATGTCATCTAATAAATTATAGTCAAAGGTATATTGACTTTTTTCTGTTACTAAGTAATTTGCCAGTATTTATTTTTTAAATTTAAATTTATTTATTTTAATTGGAGGCTAATTACTTTACAATATTGTATTGGTTTTGCCATACATCAACATGAGTCCACCACGGGAACAAACAGATCTTCATAGGAAGTTATCTTGCTTTGCCCAAAAAGGGAATTTCTAACAGATAAGAAAGAGAATTTAACGAAGCTACAAGGTTCTCTCTGGAAAGCCAACAGCTCCTGAGTGAGACTGTGGATGTGGACTGTCCACAAGTCACCAAGAATATAGGGAGGTCCTGGGAGGCCAAATCTGAGTTGGGGTGGCCCCAGGATTAACCAAGACCCTAAAATCTAGACCCAAACTTTTGTACTCAAAGATGCTTCAAATCTAGTGTGGTTTCTTTGGAAACTTTGGGATCACCTGGAACAAGACTAGAATTTCCAGTCTAGCTCTGATTGCTCAAGACCTACAGTGACTCTCTGTTCCTGAAATCCCTACGGGCAGGATCATAAGAACAGTTTGTCAACATGGCCTTGTTCCAAACCTTGGAACTGGTTCTGTCCTTGGGCAAGAGGAGAGATACAGAAGAGGCTATATTCTGTGGTCCACCAGCTATTGCCATTGGGCTGCTTATAACTGACCCCTTGGCCTGGTAATCCTATTCCCCCAAATTGGGCTGTTTGCCTTATCTCTCATTCTCCCTAAGACTGAGTCTTTGCATCTGTTCTCTGTGGGCTGGGTCTCTGCCCTGTCTCCTTTCCTCAGGGCCCAGGTTATAACTAGTATCTTCACAGAGAGTAAGTGAATATTTTATAAGCAATTAAGACCTACATTTTTTTTTTTTAGCAAATACACATTGTTACATATAAAATAGATATACAATAGGAATCTACTGTATAGCACAGAGAACTGTACTCAGTACCTACTGTTGTTGCTGTTCAGGCACTCAGTCATGTCCAATGCCAGTCTTTCTGAACCTGAATCCTCAGTTCAGTTCTAAGTAGGATTTCATTCCATCACTTTCCTGGCTGCTGCCTTGCTGGAGAAACATCACCCTGTGACATATCTCTGCTTGGGACCAAGGGAGTGAAGGAGATTTAGAGAGATTGCTGATATGTAGGACCATAATGATGTGGTTGGGAGCCTGGTGGTGAGTGATGATGCAGGACATGTAGTTGCAGGTTCAAATGTCCAGGATAAAAGAGCATTTAAACCCCAGCAAATCAGGTAGGACTGGAAGCCTTACATGTGGCTTCAAAGGAAGCAGACCTGCTAAGATTCATTATCCAGAAGTTTCAGGTTTAAGAGCAACCAGACTTTGCACATTACATTTTGACATCTTGATTTGTTTTTTAACCATAGCTTAGTTTTTTTTCCTGAATCTGCTGACAATGGCATTCAAACCTTAATGTGAATCTGATTCTAGTACTTGGGCTGGATGATGCTGCCTGCCTTCTTTGCTTGACCCTAAGCAAGTTCATTGTTTCTTTTTTCTTTTTAAAATACAGGGACTTAGGATTCCTTTACCTTAGAGACTGCCTACAACACCAAATGCTTTCTCCTTCTACTGATCCACTGCTTGTCCTTATTTGATACATGACAAAGAAGAAAACAGCAAGAAAGCCACTTCCTTTCCAGAAATCATACTTTTTTTCATGAATGTGGATATTTAAAGTTGCTGGATATTGGCTTTGAAATATCTTCTTTCATTAACCTTTCAAGCAATATCATTCTATTGAGTTTTGAACATCTTAATTTTATAAAGTTCTTCTGGACCTAAGATGAGAAGCTCTGGTATTCTCAAGTTTAATGAAAGGTCTTGAATAATTGACAATTCTAAGGAATTATAGGGCTTAACAGGTGGTGCCAGTGGTAAAGAACCCATCTGCCAATTCAGGAGACATAAGACATGTGAATTCAAGCCCTGGGTTGGGAAGATCCCCTGGAAGAGGAAGTGGCAACCCACTCCAGTTTTCTTGCCTGGAGAATCCCATGGACAGAGTAACCTTGCAGGATATGGTCCATGGGATAACAAAGAGTCAGATATGACTGAAGCGACTGAGCATGCAAGGAGTTATAAATCACAAAAACACTCTTGAATCATTGTCTTGTACTATTGTTTATGACAATCAAATATATTTTTAATTGCTTATAGAATATAGTACAAAAATATAGAATTATAGATTCTGGAAACTGGGTGGGACCTAGGGTTTGTTTCTTGTTCATAGGAATATTGTTTTCCTAAAGACTCAAAGGCATTCTCATCTTCCCCATCAATGAGATTCTTTGTCTACTTACCCTTAATTACTTGTACTGCCCAGCGAGACTGCAGGTCAGTAGTGGGGATGACAGCTCCAAGGGACTGGACAAGGCCAATCACAGCCAAAGTTGGCTTCTCCAGTGGAGGCGGGAAGATGCCTTTAAATAAGGTGACCTCATTGTCTCTGCTCTTAATGATGGAGTCATCGAGGAATGGGTAGGCATAACTATAGCCTGTTGCAAAGATGACACAGTCAATGGCCTTAAACACTGTCCCATCCTCAAAAATAGCTGAATCCTCTGTAAACTCCTTCACATTTGGCTTAATGGTCACAACGCCACATAAAATGCGAGCTGGGAGTTCGTCATTGAACACAGGCTCTTTCCTCAGGGTGCTGTATGGAAAACAGAAACAAGCATTAGAACAGTACCATTTCCTTTGTTTTATTGGTCCATAATTAACTGATAGGAAAAACCTACCTATGAGTTTTTAATGTGCCATGGAGTGTCATCAATATGGCTGATAGATAAAACTTATGTAAGGCCACATTGTGGAGTAACAGAAGTTGGTTTTTGCTAATCCCATCTCTATTTCCTTTGATCTTTCTCTCTTTTCCCACAGAAGTCTCCCCAAATTCCAGAATAAGCACTCAGATCATATCCCCTATATCAGGAAAAACAAAGATCAGAGTACCTGGGTCTTTAAATTTCTTTCTTTGCTACTAATCAACTGTGAACCTTGATCAAATTAAATTTTCTTATTTTTTCTTGCCTCATCTTCCTCAACTGAAGTGATAATAACTGCTATGCCTATCTCAGATCATCTGCAGACCTAAGTAATATAAAGAATTTGGCGCAGTTTGTAGCACATAGATAGTGCTCAAAATGTTAGCCATTATTCTTAACGTAATATAATCCAAAGTGATCATTGTGATGTAAAGAAGATCAAATAGGAGGAAGGAAGACAAAGGTGGAAGGCTGCAGCCACGTTCTATCATAGAGGGTGAAGTGTGAACCCCATGTGGACAAAACCATGTCAAGTGAGGAAGTGAGGGTCTAGGAATTTAAATAAGGCCAGGAGAAGAAAGAGGAAACTGGAAATCTGGAAAGAGAGAGCTTTTGATGACCTTTTATTCAGTAATATCTCTAATGAGTGCACAGAACTCTGCCTTAGGGGTGAATGAAATAATGTTGGAAGAAAAGACATGGTTCTTATAGGATGATGGGAACTGTGTGTGTAAGAGAGAAAGCCATAGGTAGATGCTGCTGGGGAGGAAACTGAGCCAATGAGATTGGTTGGATTGCTGGTTGGAAGAAGGCTGGATTCAACTGCTCGAATTATCTGCCATTTATCTTAAACTCACTTCCATGTTGAAACTTCCTTTGTCAAGGCCACCAGGATCTTCAAGCCACCAGATCCAGTGGTCCACTCTTACTCCTTATTTTACCTAATTTATTAGTAAACTCACACTTGATGGTTTCCTCCTCCTTGAAACACTGTGTTCATTTTGCTTTCATGTCATCACTCACTCTTGATTCCTTTCTACCTACCTCACTATACCTCACTATTACTTCTCAGTGTCCTCTGCTGCATTCTTCTTTGCCTGACCTCTAAATAGCGACATGCCTCAGGTCTTTTGTCTTCTCTGTTGACATTCATTCTTCAAGAGATGTCATCTAGTTTTCATTTATTTAAATACTATCTATATTCTGACCAGTCCACATTTTAAACTTATGATTTGAATCTCTCTTCTGTCTTATGTACCCACTGATGTTCCACATTCTTCTATGCAAATACCAAACAGGCAGGCCTTCCAACTTTAATACATTTAAAACTAAACTTCTGCTCCTTCCATGGTTGTCCACATCTCAGTAGACATCACCTCCATCTTTGCTCCCTTGCTCAGATCAAAAGTCTGAAAGACATCCTTGACATTTTATTTGCTTTCACATTTGCTATTCAATCGAACAGAAAATCCTGTTCACTTTACCTTCAAACTCTATCCCAACCTGACAACTTCTGAGCACTGATGATACTAATTCAGGCCACCTTCCCATCTCATCTGGGTTTTTATAATAGCCTCTTAACCAGTCTTTCCACTTCCTTCCTTGACCTACCCCCTACAGTGAGTTATGGCCATAACAGCCAAAGTGATCTCTTCAAACTAATTTGGACTTTGTCTCCAGTTTGGTCAGATGCCTGCTATGGTTTCCCACTGCACTCAGAGTAAAGGCCAGAGTCTTTACAATGGCTTCCAAGACCCAGCGTCAACTGGCTATTTTGATGTCTCTGGTTTCATTTCCTGCTATTCTCCCCAGTCTTCTTCTCCAAGAAAAGAAGCTGCTGTATTTTGTCAAACATGCCAGTCATACCCCTGAAGAGATGGTGTCCTAGCTGTTTCTACTGTCCAGAATAGTTTTCTCCAGATCCCCTTATGGCTCACTTTCTCATCTCCTTCAGAAATTTGCTTGAAAGCTTTTTCAGTGAGACCTTCTCTAAGGGTTGTTGAAAACTGCCTTGATGTCATCCCCTGTTACCCTTGTCTGCCTTATTTAGACTGCGTGCTGTTTGTGTCTGTTTCCCATTATTAGAATGTAAGTCCCATGAGGATAGGGATTTTGGGTTTGTTCACTGCTGTATCCACAGGTCCTGGCACATAATAAAAGCTTAATAACTTAGAACTTTTTTTTTCACCCATGTCAAAGTAATTTCTTATCATGTGATTGGCTTGGAGGATATTATAGGAGAGAGTGAGGAGAAGGCCGAAGATGAAAACATTGTGGCCATAAATCAGTGGGAGGGCTCCATTAAGGGGCAGGTAATGAGAGCAATGCACTCATCTCACATGCTAGCAAAGTAATGCTGAAAATTCTCCAAGCCAGGCTTCAGCAATACCATGAACCGTGAACTTCCAGATGTTCAAGCTGGTTTTAGAAAATGCAGAGGAACCAGAGATCAAATTGCCAACATCTGCTGGATCATGGAAAAAGCAAGAGAGTTCCAGAAAAACATCTATTTCTGCTTTATTGACTATGCCAAAGCCATTGACTATGTGGATCACAATAAAGTATGGAAAATTCTGAGAGATGGGAATACCAGACCACCTGACCTGCCTCTTGAGAAACCTATATGCAGGTCAAGAAGCAACAGTTAGAACTGGACATGGAACAACAGACTTGTTCCAAATAGGAAATGGAGTACATCAAGGCTGTATATTGTCACCCTGTTTATTTAACTTACATACAGAGTACATCATGTGAAATGCTGGGCTGGATAAATCACAAGCTGAAATCAAGATTGCTGGGAGAAATATCAATAACCTTAGATATGCAGATAACACCACCCTTATGATGGAAAGTGAAGAGGAACTAAAAAGCTTCTTGATGAAAGTGAAAGAGGAGAGTGAAAAAGTTGGCTTAAACCTCAACATTCAGGAAACTTAGATCACGGCATCTGGTCCCAATACTTCATGGGAAATAGATGGGGAAACAGTGGAAACAGTGTCAGACTTTCTTTTTGGGGGCTCCAAAATCACTGCAGATGGTGATTGCAGCCATGAAATTAAAAGACGCTTACTCCTTGGAAGGAAAGTTATGACCAACCTAGACAGTATATTCAAAAGCAGAGACATTACTTTGCCAACAAAGATCCGCCTAGTCAAGGCCATGGTTTTTCCTGTGGTCATGTATGGATGTGAGAGTTGGACTGTGGAGAAGGCTGAGCACCGCAGAATTGATTCTTTTGAACTGTGGTGTTGGCGAAGACTCTTGAGAGTCCCTTGGACTGCAAGGAGATCCAACCAGTCCATTCTGAAGGAGATCAACCCTGGGATTTCTTTGGAAGGAATGATGCTAAAGCTGAAACTCCAGTACTTTAGCCACTCACGCGAAGAGTTGACTCATTGGAAAAGACTGATGCTGGGAGGGATTGGGGGCAGGAGGAGAAGGGGATGGCAGAGGACGAGATGGTTGGATGGCATCACCGACTTGATGGACATGAGTCTGAGTGAACTCCGGGAGTTGGTGATGGACAGGGAGGCCTGGCTTGCTGCAATTCATGGGGTAGCAAAGAGTCAGACATGACTGAGCGACTGAACTGAACTGAAGTGAAGTGAATGAGAGCAAAGGTAACGAATGGTGCAATGAGGTAATGAATGTGAAGTCAAGTGGGTCTTAGGAAGCATCACTATGAACAAAGCTAGTGGAGGTGATGGAATTCCAGTTGAGCTATTTCAAATCCTAAACGATGATGCTACACTCAATATGCCAGCAAATTTGAAAAACCCAGCAGTGGCCACAGGACTGAAAAAGGTCAGTTTTCATTCCAATCCCAAAGAAAGGCAACGCCAAAGAATGCTCAAACTACTGCACAATTGCACTCATCTCACACACTAGCAAAGTAAAGCTCAAAATTCTCCAAGCCAGGCTTCAACAGTATGTGAACTGTAAAATTCCAGATGTTCAAACTGGAGTTAGAAAAGGCAGAGGAACCAAAGATCAAATTGCCAACATCTGTTGGCTCATTGAAAAAGTGAGAGTTCCAGAAAAAGATCTACTTCTGTTTTATTGACTACACCAAAGCCTTTGATTGTGTGGATCACAACAAACTGTGGAAAATTCTTAAAGAGATGGGAATACCAGACCACCTGACCTGCTCCTGAGAAATCTGTATGCAAGTCAAGAAGCAACAGTTAGAACTGGACATGGAACAACAGACTGGTTCCAAATCAGGAAGGAGTACGTCAAGGCTGTATATTGTCACCCGGTTTATTTAACTTACATACAGAGTACATCATGTGAAATGCTGGGCTGGATAAATCACAAGCTGAAATCAAGATTGCCAGGAGAAATATCAATAACCTCAGATATGCAGATGACACCACCCTTATGGAGAAAGTGAAGAGGAACTAAAGAGCCTCTTGATGAAAGTGAAAGAGGAGAGTGAAAAAGTTGGCTTAAAACTTACCATTCAGAAAACTAAGATCATGGCATCCGGTCCCATCACTTCATGGCAAATAGATGGGGAAACAATGGAAACTTTGTTGAGAGACTTTATTTTCTTTGGCTCCAAAATCACTGCAGGTGGTGACTGCAGCCATGAAATTAAAAGACGCTTACTCCTTGGAAGGAAAGTTATGACCAACCTAGATAGTATATTAAAAAGTAGAGACAGTACTTTGCCAACAGAGGTCTGTCTAGTCAAAGCTATGGTTTTTCTAGTAGTCATGTATGGATGTGAGAGTTGGACCATAAAGAAAACTGAACGCTGAAGAATTGATGCTTTTAAACCATAGTGTTGGAGAAGACTCTTGAGAGTCCCTTGGACTGCAAGGAGATCCAACCAGTCAGTCCTGAAGGAAATCAGTCCTGAATATTGATTGGAAGGACTGAATCTAAAACTGAAACTCCAATACTTTGGCCACCTAATGTGATTCACTGACTCATTGGAAAAGACCCTGATTCTGGGAAAGACTGAAGGGAGGATGGGAAGGGGATGTCAGAGGATGAGATGGATGGATAGCATCACCAACTCGATGGACATGCATTTGAGCAAGCTTCGGGAATTGGTGATGGACAGGGAAGACTGGCATGCTGCAGTCTATGGGGTCGCAAAGAGTTGGAAACGACTGAGTGACTGAACTGAACTCAATGAGTGAAGCACCAAGTCCTGCTTTGCTTAACTTTGCAGTTAAGAAAGAGGTTTTAGAGCAAGGTGGCTAAGAGTGAGGTACTTTGGAGTCAGCAGATCTGGACTTGTTTAAATCACTATTTCTGACTTCCTAGCTGTGGGGTTTTGGTAAACCACAGTTTTCTCATCTCTCAAATGAGGATTATAATAGAGCCATCATCATAGTTGCTGTGGCTTCCCTGATGGCTCAGATGATAAAGAATCTGCCTGCAATGCAGGAGACCGGGGTTTGATCCCTGAGTTGGGAAGATCTCCTGGAGAAGGGAATGGCAACCTACTCCAGTATTCTTGCCTGGAGAATCCCATGGACAGAAGAGCCTGGTGGGCTACAGTCCATGGCGTCACAAAGAGTTGGACACGACTGAGACTAACATTTTCACTTTTTCATAGTCATGAGAGTAAAGTGAGATAATGCATGTCTGAAACTTAATAAGGCTCTGATATGTATTAAGTACTTAAAAACATGTTGAACTATTATTATCATTACTCTAGGGAGTAAAATTCTTGACCTGTTATATAACTTTCCAGCTGTGCAAATCTGGTAAGGAGAATTGTGAAACAGGAAAACACTCCTAATTTTTGCAATTCTTTGTCCTCTGAAATGTGAGAGGTGATTACTTCACTTTGATTTGTCTAGGGGTTATTTCACACATCAGGGTTGTTGACAGTGAAATAAAAGTTAGCAGGCATTTCATGTTTAACTCTGCTTTACCCGTTTAAAGGCATCAAGCCATAGTTCTCGTGCTTGAATCTGGCATTCATTTGCTTCGTGTACCACCAGTCAGAGATGACTGTCGGTAAGGTGTTCTTGAGGAATGTTTCAAAACGAGTGATAAACAGCATGTCCCACGGATAGCCTTCATCCCAGACCCGGCTCATCACCCAGGAGCCACTTCGGGAGCTGATGATGACCTTGAAAAACACCAATTCACCTGTTAACGTGGTGACTGTTTGTAGTGGATATGCCTCTCAGATCTGCCTTTAGGAATGGAGTTATTACACCACTGCTGGCAGTGCCCAGAAGGCAGCCCTCAGCTCTCAGCCCTCTTTGGGAGTTGCTTTGGTGAAGAGGGGGCCTCCCCCAACATCTTATAATCTTTTTGGATCCCCTGCATTCAGTGACCGGTTGAGGGAGGAAGACAAAGACCTAGCGTCTCTCAATTTGTCTCACCCTTTCCTTCCCCTGCTGTGTCCACAAATCCATTCTCTCCATCATATCTTTATTCCTGCCCTGCAAATAGGTTCATCTGTACCATTTTTCTAGATTCCATATATATGCTTAAATATATGATATATTTTTTTTCTTTCTGACTTATTTCACTTCTGCTCTAGGTGCTCTGTGATGACCTAGAGAGGTGGGATGGGGGTGGGATGAGAGGGAGGCTCAAAAAGGAGGCAATGTATGTAAATAAAAATAAACATCTATACTGGTTAAAAAAAAAAAAAAAAAGACCCAGCCTCTCACTTCAACTAGGGACAATTCAGAAGGATTATCCTAGCTTCAGAGTAAATAAAGGAAAATTTCTTTCCCTTCCCTCAGTGGTATTCATCCAGAGAGCACTCCCAAATAAACTTCCTGCACTATAACCCATATCTTAGGATCAACACCTGTCAAATCATTTCTGTGGTATTTTCATCTTTTAGCCAAATCTCCTCTGGTGTAAGTAACCAATAACTGAATACTGGTCATATTTCTTCTAGTGCTTGTCTGATGATCCCACTGGTTTTGGAAGAATTTATTGGACACATTAGACACCGAACATCCCAAAGAAGCAGCTTGTTGAATGACATCATTCCAGCGGATATTCTGCCTTTGCCACATCAAGCTATTTAAAATCCCGCCTGTTACCAAAAGGGCCTTGAGCTATATGAACTGCTACTTACTTTTTGCATCAAGGACTCTGCCCTCCCCGATTTCTTTCACACTTTTCAAATGGTATTAAGGATAGTTCCCTGAGTATCAGGGAGGCATACTTTTTCGGCTATGTGGCTGAGTTCTGAGGCGATATCACAGCCCGAGTTCCCCAGACCAATCACCAGGACTCGCTTCCCCTTGAAGATTCCTGGTTCTTTATAGTCCCGGCTGTGGAAGCATTTGCCTTTAAAAAGTTTTATTCCTGAGTGAAAAAGTGGAAAACATATGAATTATTTTGATTTTCACTTAAAAAAAACTGCTATAACAGAGCTTCTTAGTGAATACGGTTGCAGTAATAGGAATTTTAATACTTAAACTATATCAGATACAGTATATCTAATTGTATAGATATATGTGCTCAGTCATGTCCAGCTCTTTGCGACCCTATGGACCGTAGTCCACCAGGCTCCTCTATCCATGGGACTCTCCAGGCAAAAATACTGGATTGGGTTGCCATGCCCTCCTCCAGGGGATCTTCCTGGCCCAGGGATTGTACCTGTATCTCCTGCATTGGCAGGCAGATTCTTTTACCACTGAGCTGCCTGGGAAGCCCATTAGATACAATAAAAGCATATTTCAATTTAATGTGTACTTTCGTAAACTATACTTTTGTATACATAAGAAAGACATCATCAAGATTATTTCTTCATGCAAGATGTATGGATGGCAGCGTAAACATTGGCCTTACCTGGAAAGGACTCTTTAGGTATGTTGGGGTACACATGATGTCCAGAACAAATCATTACGGCATCAAAGACAGCTGATTCCTTTTTACCATCCTTTTCAGTGATAACATCCCATTGGCCAGTGGTTGAGAAATCGGGACGCTTATTTACACTGGATACAATTGTCTAAGAGAAACACAGAAAGATAATCTTCTCTATTCAATGCAAAAAGGCAGATTTGGCACCAACATCATCAAATAGTATGAAGAAAATCCTTAATAGTGGCTTAGGAAAAATACTCAACTCATTATGAAGGTGCATATTATAAATTCAAAATTCCTTTTTAATAAGTTAGAGCATAAAATGATCTATATGATTTTTAAAATATGTATTTATTTTTGGCTGTGCTGCGTCTTTGTTGCTTCACAGGCTTTCTCTAGTTGCAGTGAGTGGGGACTGCTCTCTAGTTACGGGGTGAGTGCTTCTCACTGTGGTGGCTTCTTTTGTTGCAGAGCACAGGCTCTAGGGGGTGCAAATTTCAGTAGTTGTGCTGCAGAGTGTAGGCTCAGTAGTTGTAACTCTCAGGCTTAGTTGCACGTGGCACAGGGCATCTTCCTGGACCAGGAATCAAACCAGTGTCTCTTGCATTACAAGGCAGATTCTTATCCACTGGACCATTAGGGAAGCCCCTATCTATATGTATATATATGTGTGTGTGTGTGTGTTTGTTTTTAAATCCCCACATAGTTCCTTGTGTATGACCAGTATTCTCTGCAGTACAAGAGGGATTCATCTGGGGGCTCTGATGATTGAATTATAGTTTACAAGAGGCAGGTAGCCCATGTAGTAAATAATCTGGTGGCCAATAATTTACATAGTAACAGCAATTTTCTAACGTATTTCTTTAGCCATTTTATTTTTTTCAACTGCTTTAAAGCCTTTATTTGATCTTCAGAATAAGATACATAGTTGCTTCATTTTATATATGAAATGGAGACTTAAAGAAGTTAAATAATGTGCATAAAATCCAATAACTAGGTTCAAAATTTAAATATAGGTCCTTGATTCTACAGCTGTTTCTCCCACTGACTTTCCAGTTTCATTCTTTGGGTGGTTCATATTTTGGTCAAGACACAGAGTTTACATGAAATAGATCCTGTAAAAATACAGCATTTTTTTAACTCTCATCCTTTTGCTATGTGTTTGAAGTTAAATTTACACTTGACTAAAAGGCAGCCAAGGAAGCTGATCTCAATCATAGTGCCTGCTACATGATGAGGAAGGTACTACTTAGGACTGTTCTCTTCCAAAGGACAGGAAACACCCAGCCCTGACTTGGTAACATTTCTGAGGCAGTCTCACTCAAGTGACAACATGCTTTTCTTTTTCTTCTGCTTCCCAGTCATACCACGCTGTTTCTTAACAAAGTAAGAGAATGAGCTGGACTGCGGAGTGAAGGCAGAGTTAACAGGCTTGCAGGGTTGTTGTTCTATTGCATTTTTCTCTGTAGGTTTGAAGATGATGCCAACTGGCCAAGAGTTACAAGTTTCCTCCCCAAATGAATCATGTAACTTTCACTATTTCATAACATGGACACTCCCTATAAATTGGAACACATGGCTTCTCAGGGGAAAATTTCTGCAAACAATATCAAGGGATATAAGGGAGAAAGAAATGAAGCCATAGTGTCTATTACAGTAGGCCTTCAAGAAAGGAGGATTCTTTTTTTTTTTTTTTTAAACTTTGTACTTGTATGGTCATTGAGTTTTGTGAAGATGTGCTGATATTAAACACTATCAGGGTTTTGTCATTATCAGAGTGAAATTAACCCTGCAGCTTCCTTAATGGTCTCTTTACTAGATTAAGAAGGCCACCTTTCCCAGATCATCAAAACATAGAAAGACTCTCCAACTTTGCCGAATGATCATAGAAGCATATGGCATCTCAGCACTAGAAATTAAGAGCTACCCTCTAGTTGTGGTATGAAGGCTTCTCATTGTGGAGGCTTCTCTTGTTGCGGAGCTAGGGCATGCAGACTTCAGTAGCTGGGCATGTGGGCTCAGAACTTGCAAATCTTGGGCCTAGCTGCCCCTTGTATGTGGGATCTTCCCAGACCAGAGATCGAGCTGGTGTGCGTTGCAAGGCAGATTCTTATCCGCCGGACCTCCAGGGAAGCCCCTATCTATGTGTTTTATTAAATTTTATTTCCACGTGGCTCCTTGTGTATGACCAGTATTCTCTGCAGTATAAGAGTGATTCCTTCTGGAGCTCTGACAATTGAATTGTAGTTTACAAGAGCCACATAGAACATGTAGTAAATAATCTGGTGGCCAACAATTTTTGTAGTAACAGCAATTTCCTAATGTACTTCCTTGTCATTTTATTTTTAATGTTATTGTCTCAAAATGAAAGATATCATCTATATCCAGAGTGTAAGTTCTCATATTTTAGTATGCTTAAGGATCACTTAGAAAAGCTTTCTTATTTTCTGACACAAACATTTAAGCTTATAATTTTCATAAAAGTTTTTGTGCTCTCTACTTTCCATAAATATTGATATATCAAAATTAAATAATCATTTAGCTCTAAATATTTAAAAATTTCCCCTGCAATTTCTCTTTTTGACCTGTAAATTGTTTAGGAATAATGAGTTCTTAATTTATAAATTCATGTTTACCCAAGGATTTTTCTCTTTGCTCTTATTTCTAAGTTTATGGCATTTTGATCCAAGAACTATGTGTAGTTAAAAATTTCCTGTGGCGGATTCATGTTGATGTATGGCAAAACCAATACAATATTGTAAAATAATTAACCTCCAATTAAAATNTAATTTATAAATTCATGTTTACCCAAGGATTTTTCTCTTTGCTCTTATTTCTAAGTTTATGGCATTTTGATCCAAGAACTATGTGTAGTTAAAAATTTCCTGTGGCGGATTCATGTTGATGTATGGCAAAACCAATACAATATTGTAAAATAATTAACCTCCAATTAAAATAAATACATTTATATTAAAAAATAAAAAAATAACTAAAAAAGAAAAATTCGTACATATTCTTAAGAGGAATGTATACTTACTAAATCTAGGGTCAAAGAAACCATACTGTTAAAATTGCTTACAATTGAGAAAGAGATAGTGAAAGGAACAAATGGGGATCTTTTAACAAATAGAGAATTCCTCACAGTTATGCCCCCAATAAGTTTTTTTTAATAATATCTTACCTTAAATTGTATGTATTTCAGGAGGTTCTTTTCTTTGACAAACATAGTAATATATTCCTGGAGCTTGCTGTTATGCATAAAGTTAGGAAAATCATCAGGAAATGGGAAGTCTGGAAAACATGTCATCTCTTTGGAAGAGTTGGTAAAGACTGACTGATAAATGCTGGCCCTGCCTTCCTCTACATGGTCCTGTGAAAGAAACATTTTAAATGGGTCAGAGTTTGTAAATGAGTATATTTATCATAGTCAGGACTAGTCTCAAATAATTATCACTCATTTTTGGTTGGTCTTTTCCAAAAGTAAATGCAATAAGATGAGGCATAAATTAACTTCACTTAGAATGTGAAACGAATCACCAGTCCAGGTTCGATGCAGGATACTGGATCCTTGGGGCTGGTGCACTGAGACGACCCAGAGGGATGGTACGGGGAGGGGGGGGGTTTCAGGATGGGGAACACTTGTGCACCTGTGGCGGATTCATGGTGATGTATGGCAAAACCAATACAATATTGTAAAGTAATTAGCCTCCAATTAAAATAAATAAATCTATATATAAAAAAAGAAAAATATATCTTTAGTCACATCTTTTCTAAGGGAAACAGATTCTGAATTTCATCATGTCCTTTTAAGAATATATAACTGGATTAATTTTGTTGCTTTGAACCATTAATTACAGTGATAGTATTTCCCAAAATTTACCTGTGCATGATTTCAATATGCCAGCTCATGAGCATGGACAGGCAGTGTGATGTATACATGCAATGGAACATTATTCAGCCTTAAAAAGAAAGGAAGGTCTGATACATGCCGTGATATGTATTAACGTTGAGGACATATGCTGAATGAAGTAGACCAGTCACAAAAAGACAAATTCTGTATGATTCCATTTTTCTGAGATACCCAGAGTGATCACATTCACAGAGACTAAGAGAGTGGTGGTGGCTTGGGGCCAGGGAGAGGGAGGAATTGAGAGTTAACTTGTTTAATTTCTGCGGAGTTTTACTTTGGGAAGATTAAAATGTTTTGGAGAGGGATGGTGGTATGATTGTACAATAACGTCAGTGAACTTAATGCCACAGAACTGGACACTGTAAAATAGCTACATGGTAAATCTTTATTGTGGTTTATTTACCACAGTGAAAAAAAAACTTCCTTTAGCATATTATGTGGTAGTCCTGGTAGATTAGATCATAATATTTTTTATGTACCTAGGGCAGAGAGAACTTTGATTATGTTTACAATATCTTTTTCAAATGTTTTTGACCATACTCTATAGTTACATTTTTTTTCAGATTTTATTTATTTATTTATTTTACTTTACATATCATAGTTACATATTTTTTATTGCAACCCATTGTATACACACATACACAGGGACCAAAAGTTTTATGAAGAAAAATCATTTTCAAGAACCTGAGTTGCACACATACTTTCCATCTATTCTGGAAGGTTGCCTATCTCCACTTTTTTCTGGAGATTTATCTTCTTCCTTCATCTGGTACATAATCCTGTTTCTTTTCATTTTTGTTAGCTTTCTGTGATTGTGGTTTTTGTTCTGGAGGCTGGGGGATTATAGTTCTTGTCTATCCATTCCATTTAAATATGCAGATTAATTCATTAATTTATATCACTGCACAAAAATGAGTTATAAGCTCCAGTATGAACATTGATTTAAAGGAATTAGGTAAGGAGAAAGGGGAATAGAGGCAGTAAAGGAGATTACTTAAATCCTAAGCATTATTCTTTGGGCTAAAGTTCTGAAATTAACATAGGTCCATCTATGCTATGGTTTTTCCAGTAGTCATGTATGGATGTGAGAGCCATAAAGAAAGCTGAGCATAGAAGAACTGATGCTTTTGAACTGTGGTGTTGGAGAAGACTATTGACAGTTCCTTGGACTGCAAGGAGATGAAACTAGTTAATCCCAAAGGAGATCAGTCCTAAATATTCATTGGAAGGACATGCTGAAGCTGAAGCTCCAATATTTTGGCCACCTGATATGAAGAACTGAATCATTGGAAAAGACCCTGATGCTGGGAAAGATTGAAGGCAGAANGTAGTTAAAAATTTCCTGTGGCGGATTCATGTTGATGTATGGCAAAACCAATACAATATTGTAAAATAATTAACCTCCAATTAAAATAAATACATTTATATTAAAAAATAAAAAAATAACTAAAAAAGAAAAATTCGTACATATTCTTAAGAGGAATGTATACTTACTAAATCTAGGGTCAAAGAAACCATACTGTTAAAATTGCTTACAATTGAGAAAGAGATAGTGAAAGGAACAAATGGGGATCTTTTAACAAATAGAGAATTCCTCACAGTTATGCCCCCAATAAGTTTTTTTTAATAATATCTTACCTTAAATTGTATGTATTTCAGGAGGTTCTTTTCTTTGACAAACATAGTAATATATTCCTGGAGCTTGCTGTTATGCATAAAGTTAGGAAAATCATCAGGAAATGGGAAGTCTGGAAAACATGTCATCTCTTTGGAAGAGTTGGTAAAGACTGACTGATAAATGCTGGCCCTGCCTTCCTCTACATGGTCCTGTGAAAGAAACATTTTAAATGGGTCAGAGTTTGTAAATGAGTATATTTATCATAGTCAGGACTAGTCTCAAATAATTATCACTCATTTTTGGTTGGTCTTTTCCAAAAGTAAATGCAATAAGATGAGGCATAAATTAACTTCACTTAGAATGTGAAACGAATCGCCAGTCCAGGTTCGATGCAGGATACTGGATCCTTGGGGCTGGTGCACTGAGACGACCCAGAGGGATGGTACGGGGAGGGGGGGGGTTTCAGGATGGGGAACACTTGTGCACCTGTGGCGGATTCATGGTGATGTATGGCAAAACCAATACAATATTGTAAAGTAATTAGCCTCCAATTAAAATAAATAAATCTATATATAAAAAAAGAAAAATATATCTTTAGTCACATCTTTTCTAAGGGAAACAGATTCTGAATTTCATCATGTCCTTTTAAGAATATATAACTGGATTAATTTTGTTGCTTTGAACCATTAATTACAGTGATAGTATTTCCCAAAATTTACCTGTGCATGATTTCAATATGCCAGCTCATGAGCATGGACAGGCAGTGTGATGTATACATGCAATGGAACATTATTCAGCCTTAAAAAGAAAGGAAGGTCTGATACATGCCGTGATATGTATTAACGTTGAGAACATATGCTGAATGAAGTAGACCAGTCACAAAAAGACAAATTCTGTATGATTCCATTTTTCTGAGATACCCAGAGTGATCACATTCACAGAGACTAAGAGAGTGGTGGTGGCTTGGGGCCAGGGAGAGGGAGGAATTGAGAGTTAACTTGTTTAATTTCTGCGGAGTTTTACTTTGGGAAGATTAAAATGTTTTGGAGAGGGATGGTGGTATGATTGTACAATAACGTCAGTGAACTTAATGCCACAGAACTGGACACTGTAAAATAGCTACATGGTAAATCTTTATTGTGGTTTATTTACCACAGTGAAAAAAAAACTTCCTTTAGCATATTATGTGGTAGTCCTGGTAGATTAGATCATAATATTTTTTATGTACCTAGGGCAGAGAGAACTTTGATTATGTTTACAATATCTTTTTCAAATGTTTTTGACCATACTCTATAGTTACATTTTTTTTCAGATTTTATTTATTTATTTATTTTACTTTACATATCATAGTTACATATTTTTTATTGCAACCCATTGTATACACACATACACAGGGACCAAAAGTTTTATGAAGAAAAATCATTTTCAAGAACCTGAGTTGCACACATACTTTCCATCTATTCTGGAAGGTTGCCTATCTCCACTTTTTTCTGGAGATTTATCTTCTTCCTTCATCTGGTACATAATCCTGTTTCTTTTCATTTTTGTTAGCTTTCTGTGATTGTGGTTTTTGTTCTGGAGGCTGGGGGATTATAGTTCTTGTCTATCCATTCCATTTAAATATGCAGATTAATTCATTAATTTATATCACTGCACAAAAATGAGTTATAAGCTCCAGTATGAACATTGATTTAAAGGAATTAGGTAAGGAGAAAGGGGAATAGAGGCAGTAAAGGAGATTACTTAAATCCTAAGCATTATTCTTTGGGCTAAAGTTCTGAAATTAACATAGGTCCATCTATGCTATGGTTTTTCCAGTAGTCATGTATGGATGTGAGAGCCATAAAGAAAGCTGAGCATAGAAGAACTGATGCTTTTGAACTGTGGTGTTGGAGAAGACTATTGACGGTTCCTTGGACTGCAAGGAGATGAAACTAGTTAATCCCAAAGGAGATCAGTCCTAAATATTCATTGGAAGGACATGCTGAAGCTGAAGCTCCAATATTTTGGCCACCTGATATGAAGAACTGAATCATTGGAAAAGACCCTGATGCTGGGAAAGATTGAAGGCAGAAGGAGAAGGGGACGACAGAGGATGAGATAGTTGGATGGCATCATTGACTCAATAAACATGAGTTTGAGCAAGTTCCAGGAGTTGGTGATGGACAGGGAGGCCTGGCATGCTGCAGTCCATGGGGTCACAAAGAGTCAGACATGACTGAGCGACCAAACTGACATGTTAGAAAGATGGAGCAAAACTCCAAGGGCAGAGGGAAGTTGTTTTCACATTTGAAATTCTGGTAAGATATCACTTCAAAGGCTCCCCAAAACAACCTGGGTTGGGGAGGGTTGACACTGAAGAGTCAAGTAGCAGTGATTAGGAAGAGGTAACATGATTAGGAAAAGCTCAGACCTTAGTTTGGCTCTCTTGAACTCATTCAGTTTGAATAAAACATAAGAGTTCCTGCTTGTTCCCCAAGGGGATGCAGAAGTCATCTGAGACTCTTAGTAGCTAGTTTGCTAGACAGTTGCCAAGCGTTGGGGGGCAGCTAAGTGGCATTTTAGTAGAGCTGAAGAATGGACCATTTGGTCAGGGACTCAGTGAGCAAACTGCACCTGGTAAGGGGAATCTGTTCAGCTAGGAGGTTCATCAGCCCCTGACAGCTAAGGGAGGACAGTTCCAGGTTCATCAGCTGTCCTTTGGTTGAAGATTACTGAAGGATAGGCATGAAGGGTAATCATCTACAATAGGAACATCAGAAGACCAGAGGATTCAGAGGACAGGCTCAAGACTGTGTTTGAATTTGGGAAACTTTAGCTCTGCTTCACCACAGGACATATAAGTTTTATTTCTGCATAAGCCCAGACACAATTTTAGAAAGAGCTGAGGGACAAGGAAGGGAAGCTAAAAGAGTGAGCATTGCTCCTAAAGAGACCTAGAGATTAAGCTGTGCCAAATGGGGTACTCCTTGGGTCTTAGCATGCTTTTATGTTTTTCTCTATGTAATTTTGGATATTTGTCTTGTCCTATTTATGCTAGATGTAAAAGAGAGACCTGAACACTTAGTAGTCTAGTATTACATACAGATAAAACATTTCAAAATATTAAGAACTCACCAGAGAAAATGGGAGAGGATCTCCCTGGACAGAGTGAGAATTTTAAGTTTGGCTGACATGCTTCACTCAACAATTTCATATTTTCCCTCAAATGGTAATATGAGCTATATGGTAGACAGAATTTTAAGAATGACCCTTAGTGCATCTTATCCTTGTGTAGTTACTTGCCCTTTGAGTATGGATGAAATTTGTAAATATTATATCACTCCTCTGACTATGGTGTTAAGTATTATTGAATCACATGATCCCTTTACAAGCAGAGTTTTCTCTGGCTGGTATCAGAAGTCAGAGGTTCAAAACATAAGGGGAATTCAGCTTGTTTCTGGTTTTGAAGATGGAGAGAGACATATGCCAAGCAATACTGGCAGCCTTTAGGAGTTGAAGGGAATCCCATTTACAGCCATCAAGGAAACAAAGACCTTAATCTTGAAAAAACAAGGAAGTGAATTCAGCCACTGCCTTGTAGTATGCAGATTCTTTCCGTGTGCTTCCAGATAAGAGCCCAGCCCAGGCAGCACCTAATTTTTGACCTCATGAAACCCTAACCAAAGAACCTAGCTGAACTATGCTGTACTTCTGATCTGTGTAAGTGAAAAGTGAAAGTGAAGTGGCTCAGTCGTGTCTGACTCTTTGTGACCCCATGGACTGTAGCCCAGTCCTCCGTCCATGGTATTTTCAAGGCAAGAGTACTGGAGTGGGTTGCCATTTCCTTCTCCAGGGGATCTTCCCAACCCAGGGATCAAGCCCAGGTCTCCTGCATTGTAGGCNGAAAAGTGAAAGTGAAGTGGCTCAGTCGTGTCTGACTCTTTGTGACCCCATGGACTGTAGCCCAGTCCTCCGTCCATGGTATTTTCAAGGCAAGAGTACTGGAGTGGGTTGCCATTTCCTTCTCCAGGGGATCTTCCCAACCCAGGGATCAAGCCCAGGTCTCCTGCATTGTAGGCAGACGCTCTTACTATCTGGGCCACCAGGGAAGCCCACTGATCTGGGTACCTGAGAGTAATGAAGAAATACTTTTAGCTGCTTTGCTGCTGCTGCTAAGTCGCTTCAGTCGCATCTGACTGTGCGACTCCATAGCTGGCAGCCCACCAGGCTCCCCCGTCCCTGGGCTGCTTCAGTTTGTGGTAATTTGCTATGCAGAAATAGAAAACTAATACAAAGTCCAAGGTAAAGTTTTGGAACAAGGCAAAGTTGAGGAGAATTATGGAACAACCAAAGAGGAATTTTATATAATAAAAATGATGCAAACCCTTGAGATAGATTTGAGGTGCTTTTGCAATTTTGGCTGTTCCAGGATAATGAATTTCCCTAGCAATGCTGAGCTGATTGGTCTTTAGTTTTTCTTAGGTTCCCCAAGGGCCATGGTTACTGAAAAAGGAGTTGCAGCATCAGCTAATCACATCATCTGTGACTTGCTATTAAAAAAAAATATGTCATGAACATCTTATTGTTCCTATTTGGTATTATAGTGTATCTCAGAGTCCATGTATATAGACTGATCCTGTTAAGTTGATCACATGAGAAGTTCATAAGAGAATGACTAAGATCATAAATGACATTTTCAAATATAATTATTTTTTTGGGGGGGGGGGCGGTGGCAAGTGATCAACAAAGAACCAAACCTTGCTTATCTATGGAAGTAGCTTTATCTATCTCTTTAAAATTACTAAAGTAACTCAGACTTTACATATGAAAGATTTTGCAGATGTATTTAACTCTTCTTCCCCTAAAATTGGGTTTCCCAGGTGGTCCTATTGGTAAAGAACCTTCTTCCCAATGCAGGAGATGCAGGAGACCTAGGTTCAGTTCTAGAGCTCGGAAGATCCCCTGGAGTTTGAAATGGCAACCCACTCCAGAATTCTTGTCTTGAAAATTTCATGGACAGAAGAACCTGATAGGCTATAGTCCATAGGCTTGCAAAGAGTCAGACATGACTGAAGTGACTTAGCATGCACACACCCCTAAAATTACTGTAAAGGTATCAGAGGAATAAATCCTCAGGGAAAAAAAGAAAAAAGTGAAAGCAAACAAGAAACAAAAACAATATTTTGAAAGTAGAGCACAGATGGATGCGTGATAACTGACTTACCAGGTCAAAGAAAGCGGAAAGTTAAGAGTGTGCTGTCGCTTCAGTTGTGCCTGACTCTTTGCGACCCTATGGATGATAACACACCAGGCTTCTCTGTCCATGGGATTTTCCAGGCAAGAATTCTGGAATGGGTTGTCATGCCCTCCTTCCAGGGATCTTCCTGACTCAGGAATCTAACCAGCATTTCTTATGTCTCCTGCACTGGCAGGAGGTCTTTACAACTAGTGCCACCTGGGAAGCCCAAAAGTTAAGACTAGATCTAATCAAATGGGAATCCAGATCAAATAATGATCTTATAAGATTCAAGATCTACACTCTTTTACTTCATATATTTTAATTTCATAGGAAACTGCCAAGGAGGTACTCTCATATACTCTTCTAAAATGAGAGAATAAAAAAATAGTAGGAAGATAAAGTCTCCAGAAAACAGGGTTACCCAGGATAATAGCAGTGTGGTTAGCCTAGAGAAAGGAAACAATCCAGAAGAATGTCTTTAAGAGACAGTTAGGAGAAGAATTAAGCCAGTGAAACACCTCATGCATTTAACTGTTCAGAGGAGATTCAAAATTCTGTGGGAGAGGTTGGGGAGTGAAATAGAATAGCATTGTAAAATTAAATCAACAAAGACCACAAGGCAGTTACTAATTCCAGTGAAAACAAAAAGTTAATCAAGAAAGAAAATATAATCAGAATCCACTAAGCAGCTTAGCAATGATATTTACATGGTTGTAATAACACAGACATGAAGGTTAATTAAACAAAAAGAATGATATGACTATAAGAATAAGAGAAAATAGAAAATTTTGTAAATGAATCTGTTCCAAAAATTCTAAGGGATTATTGTTTTTATGTAGCACCAGTCAAAATAAATTCTATACATACAGAAAAAATTATAAGAAATGAATCAAAACTGAACATGATAAAACACAGAATTCAAATTCAGCCTAAAGAGGCTACGTATTAGAGTAAGAGGAGATCCAGGGTTACCTGATTTTCTGATTTTTCAAAAGAAGACATTTCCTTAGATTTTTATGTGAAATATCCTGATTTTAAAATAATGGATGGAAGTTAAAAACATAGATCAAATAAAATGGACCAGCTTTAGTGTGAAAAGAGCCAAGCCAGTCTGCTGACTCTACAACATATATAAACTATTGATTTTTGTCTGGCAATTTTGTGATCATCCATCTCATTGAATTATCTTATTTTTTGTAACCATTTTCCAATTGATATCCTTCATGGTATAAAATCAGATAGTCAGCAGTTGATAATTTTTCATCCATTCTATTTTCTCTTTTTAAAGTTATCAACCATTTATCTTACTGAGTCCAAACTTCTAAAAGAACATTAATTAATAGATCTTTAAGAGAGAACTTAATTTCCTGGAGGCAGTATTTTCCATCTTCATTTTGTTATAAATTTCTATTTTGTTGTTTTGTCAACTGAGGATTTCATTTTACTTACATACTTTTTCAAAAAATTTGAGGATTTTTTGACTTAAGAATCAATTTTAGAAGTGTTCCATGGGCACTTGAAAATAAGGCATGTTTCATCTTTTTAAAATACAGGGTTTGTTGTATATCAACTAATGACAGACCAAAGTGCAGAAGGCAATGCTTGCTAAGTTACTGTTTGACCAAAGCTATGATCCTTAAAAAACCAAAACAAACAGAAAACAACTGTGTAAATATTAGTCAGTTCATAAGATTGCATTTTCAAATTTAAAGAGTCAAAAAAACTCTAAAAGGGACTCCAAAGAAAAACATTTTTTCTTTCCTTAAAAAAATTAACATTGTTTTCTATACACACCTGTGGCGGATTCATGTTGATGTATGGCAAAACCAACACAGTATTGTAAAGTAAAATAAAGTAAAATAAAAAAATGAAATCAAATAAAATTGACAAATAGATTAAAAAAAATTAACATTGTTTTCTATCTGAAATGGTTTTCCCTTTGATGAAAGATCAAACTGTAGATCTCTTTGTAGAGTTGCTAGTTCATAATGAAAAGCACTGAGCACTAGAAATTTAATTAGGGCTCATGTAACTCAAAGATGTCAGGCCCCTAGAATACACATTTTTAGTGTCATATTAGAATATTCCAATCACATTAAAAGCCAATGTGTCTGAGGCCTTGCTATTGAAAAGTAATTCAGTGGTAGATTAGTTGTCAAATCTGCATCAGAAAGCAATGTGATTTTGAAATATGATGAGAGTTTTCTGCTATTCCCTTGGGTTGTTGACTCTGCTAGTGTGCATGTGGGATGCGAAGGTGGAGGAATTCACAGCTTTGGATGAGTTGAGGATGTTTGACAGTGATTTTAGTCAACACAAGGAGAGACTAAATATTAAAGATCAAATTGATACATAGGCTAGAAAAAAAATCAGAGGAAGTGAACAAAGGATTGCAGGCCCAGAAAAAGGAGACTTTATTCATGATACTTCAGGCCAAAATCTAGGAAATTTGTTGACACGTTGTTTGTGGAACTCCTGAGAAAGACCTTCTCCCTAGACCTACAGCCTAGTCATAAAGTATTTTCTCAGTGATCAAAGAAGGTGAGGCAAATACATCATTCTGCCTTTAGATCTGGGTTAGAAGAAGGAAATATTAATAGAAGGATCTAAGAAAGTGCTGTAGGAAAAAGCTACAAAAGTTTGAATTATGTGCACATTCCTTTTTTAAATTTCATTTGGCTGCATTATGCAGCACACAAAATTAAGATTCCCTGACCAAGTATCAAACCCATGGCCCCTGCGTTGGAAACGTGGATTCTTAAACACTGGACTACCAGGGAAGTCCCTGAAGTTTTATTATTATTATTATTTTACACTTAGCTAATGTTTGGATCTTAGAAAACGTCAAATGCTGACTTTTTAAACTAACTGTAATGAAAATACAAAATTTAACTTGATTTTATAGTATAATCCTGTAATGTGATTTCTAGGTATACTGCTATAGACTCATAGAGGTATTTGAGAAACACTGCAAGTCACAGTATCATTTGCATCTTCAAGTCCTCCCACAGAGGTGAAGTAATTAGGGAACTCTGAATAATCAACTGTATTAGTTTCATGTGGCTACTATAATAAGTTACCACAAACCTGACAGCTTAAAGCAACAGAAATCTATTCCCTCATGATTCCAGAGGCCAGGAGTTGAAAACCAGCATCACCGGGCCTAACTCAAAGTGTTGGCAGGGCCAAGTCCATTCCAGAGGCTCTAGGGGAGATTCATTGTCTCTTCCCGCTCCTGCTGGATGCCAGCATTCCTTGGCTTTTTTAGCATCTGGGGGCCACCTGTATTCCTTGACTAATGTCTCCTTTCTCCACCTTCTCGGTCATAGCATAGCATCTTCATATCGCTCTTTCTGATAAAGTCATATTCCCTTTTTTTCTTTTGTTTCTGTGTGTTGAATCTCCCTTTGCCTTTCTCTCTCTCTCTCTCTCTTTTAAAGTTTATTTTATTTTCGGGCTGTGTCAGGTCTTAGCTGTGGTATGTGGGATCTTTCATTGAGGTGTGTGGGCTTAGTTGCCCCAGGGCTGGCATGTAGGATATTTCGTTTCCTGATCAGGGATTGATCCCACGAAATGTGGATGCTTAACCACTGGACCAGCAGGGAAGTCTCATGCCTTTCTTTTTTTAGGGATAGATGTTATGGCATTTTGGCCCCACACAGATAATCCAAGATAATCTCATAATCTCAAGATTATTAATTTAATCACACCTGTAAATATCTTCTTTTTCCCTCATTAGGACTATTTACAGGTTCTAGGATCAGGACCTGATATCTTTGAGGGGCCTGTTGTTTGAATAGCCTATCACAGTCCACTGTCAGGCCACTAAGGATTCACATTTATCCCACATGTCAAATACATTCACTTCATCTCAGCATCTCCAAAGTCTCAGTCCACTGCAGCATCAAATCAGGTTCAAAATCTCACTTATATATCATCAGCTCAATAATTCTAAATCTCATTGTCTAAACTATCTGAATCAGGTATCAAAGTGACTCTGAATGTAATTCACCCTGGGACAGAATTCTCTATTTCTGGACATGTCAAGCTAGAAAATAAGTTATCTTATTTCAAAATACAATGATGGGACAGTCATAGGGTACCAGTAACAAACATTCTCATTCCAAAAGGGAGAAAATGGAAGGAAAAAAAGGAGTCATCAGTCTCAAGCAATTCTGGAATCCAGAAGGGTAAGTTTCATTAGGTGTCAAGTTCTGGGAAATAAGTATTTGTGTCTCAAGGCTCCAGCTTCTGGGTTTGAGGTTCCATCCTCTGGGGTAATTTTTCTTTTTCTTGAAGAGTACCTCATGCTTGCAGGTGAGTAATTTATCCCTCCATGATGCTAAATTCAAATTTTAAAGCCTTCCTTGAGCAACAGGAGAGGCAGCTACTCTCAAAAGCTTTATCAACAGTGTCTTTCTTCAACAATGCTTTGCAAAGTAAGTGTGAATGTGAGGATCTGGTTAAGATCACTGGGTAGAAGACCTGCCAGCTCAACAGGCCACTTATTGAAATGGCACCCAGCAATTTATTAAGGGATTAAGAATTCAAACTGGAAATACAAGTCAGACTGAATGGGAGTCTTGTCTTTGCCATTCACAAGCTATTTACCATGATTTTTTCTTTTCTTTTAAGCTTCAGATTCATTTGTAAAAGGGAAAAATTCATACCTAGCTTATAGGATTATTATAAAGATTGAATGAAATGAGAAAGGTGTTTGGTATATAGAAAGTACTTAATAAAACAGCCCTATCAGCCTTCACTGTGCTAATCTGAAATTCTGTCAGCACGTTCCAGTGACAAACACTGAGCTCCGCAATACTGGGAAGCTGCTGTATAGCACAGGGAGCTCAGCTCAGTGCTCTGCAGTGACCTAGAGGGGTGGGAAGGGGGTGGGCGGGAGGTTCAAGAGGGAGGGGAGATATGTGTACCTACACATGTTGTTGTACAGCAGAAACCAACACAGCATTGTAAAGCAGTTATACTCCAGTTTTAAAATAATCGATGCTGGGTGGTTCCAAAAGAGTTCTTTGAAATCTAGAAAATATCTATCTTAATAAGAACCATTCTCATATTTGATAATATTTAAAGAGCCATTATAGACACTTTCTTCTGAAACATAACATTTCTATTAAGGTATAAAGTTTAACACTCATTTTGTACTTGTGGAGGGAATAGTGGTTTAAAGGGGGTTACTGGGGACTTTCCTGGTGGTCCAGCGGTTAAAATTCATGCTTCCAATGCAGGGGGCACAGGTTTGATCCTGGAAATTGAAATCCTACATATTGTGTGGCATGGTAAAAACAAAAAGATGGGGTTATTGATCTTCCTATGTTCCTATGTATTTATGGTTTGTCAGAAGAGGAAGAAAACAGGAGTAGTCTTAACCAGACAGTATTCCTAAGGTTGTCGACACGGAGAGAGCTGGGGCACAGGGAAGCCTCCAGACCTGATGATACACTTGTTAGACAACACGGGAAGTGATCTAACAGCAGCTTACAAGCATACCTGCTGATAGAATCCTTGATATAAATGCATAGAAGTAAGCCTGGCAAGCTACAGCCCATGAGGTCGCAAAGTGCTGGACACAACTTGTGACTGGACAACAACAAAAGTCACTGAAGAACTTCAAATCAGTGTGTCCTCTTCTTGGTTCCTCTTGCAGCAATCTCAAGAATTATGTATTTTTGGCAAGAAAAAAGTCAGCACCTGAAATCTTAAAATCTGTGGTCGAATCTCTAAGAGGGTGTTCCAGAAACTCAACAAATGAATGGAAACAACCATCACTTTTTAAATGGTTAGCTCATGTAATTCTGTTACATAAACTTAACCAATATTTGACCATGGATTTTATCCCCAAGTGGCTCACTTATTAATGATTTATTGGTTGAGTTCCATACACAGAGACTGACCAGCTCACTATCCCATTTACTTCGGAAGTAAGCAAGGGATTTACTTTCCCACCTGCTACTGATGTTAAGCTTTGTAGAGCAAGTATAACTGCCATGACAGCTGGTGCTCAAGCAATGTGTTCTTGCGCACTTCCCCCTTCCCCCAGTCTGCTGTGATGTCCCACTCACCGAGAATTTCCACAGGCCCCCAACGTCTTCACCCTTCTCAAAGCAGGTGGGTTCCAGTCCCTCTTCTAGGCAGTTCCTGATGGAAGCCAGGCCGCTGATGCCTGCTCCAATGATGGCCACTTTCTTCACCATGGTTGCCTGTGCAAAGGCCCAGAGATTCACAACTAAAATACATATGCACACACTTATACCCACAAACTGTTATGCATATATGGAAGAAGAAACAAATATATGTGTGTAAGTATATATGTATATATGCACACACCCATATATATACACTCATGTACACATACTCATACCCACTCCCATATGTATATATGAAGAGACATATGTATGTGTATGTATATACATACACACACATTTATTCCTTCTTTCTACTTTACATAAGGCTTGATGAAGAATAAGGTCTGGTTCCCTCTGTATTTCAGTATGCCAGGTAGTCACCTGTTTCTTCCTCTAATAATCTTCTTAACCTTCTCTATTAAAAATAAAAATCATCTCTTTATCTAAAAATAACTTCTCACTAGCTACTACCCTTTACTTGCATTCTAAAAATTTGTTTCCTAATCTTTTCCTATTCCTGACAATATCTTTAGATCCTACTGTTACTTCTTCTTCTTTTTTTTTAAGGCAAAATCACATAGCTACACAGAAAAGTAGATTTGGATAACAAAAATTAGAATCCTTATTGCTCAGAAAAAAAGGGATCTCTATTGAACTATATGTCATTCTCATTTTGGCCATATTTGGTATAAATGTAGCATACTCCTTCTCCATTTACCAGTCCCACTCTCCTCCCTCTCAAATCATTGCAGTATCATTCTTTTTCTACCTTTTTATGATCTTCTTCTTTTCTGTAGATTTAAGTCTTGTCCAAAACGTCTGAGCAGTTTGAAAGAAAAAATACTTCCCTGAACCAATACTCTAGGAGGGTAGTATTGGAAAATGGGAGGAGCTACTCTTAAAGAGGAACTTGCTTCTGGGTCCTCCAGCATGTGAGGCAACATCCATGCCCCCAGAGAGTTGGTCTCTGCTCCAATCTATTGGCCACCCAGTCCCTACTTTCCATTAGCAAACCCGATCTAATGCTTACAATCCTGGACTTTTGGCCTGGGACTCAGGCACTTGTCCCAGATAGATGACTCTGCAGTTTTCTGCTCCTTTTTATGATGTGTTATTTAAAGTTTACTTTATTTTTCTCATTTCTACTTCTTCTGTAGGTATTTCATAGTAGCCCCCCGCCCCTGCCCCCTCCAATACTCTTGAAAACTAGTTGCTTAACTGAGATTTTTTGGTCCCTACAATGATGATGAGATTTCCCTCTTTCTTCCTATCCTCTCTTTTGACCTTTGAGGTCAAAGGTTAGATTTCTCAAAAATGTCTTTTATTGATTCTGGCTAGTGTGTTGTCATGGAAAAGATCAAATTCCATACATTGATCCATTTGTACCAGGTAAAATTAGTTGGTCATAAGACTAAGTAAACTATACCTAACTCCCAGTCATGAGGTATATTGAAGTTCGTAAAAATTGTTTTCCTACTAATCATGTTCCTTAAAATTATGATACCTCAATTATTTTAAAATTGATACCTCAATTATTCTCATTAAGCAAACAATGTTTAAAATAAACTGACATATATTTAACTTTGGAGAAATTGCTCTTTATGTCTTTTGGATGTGGTAATCCTCATCTCTTAAGTAAATACATTAAAGTGGAGAGTCAGAAACACCTCAGATTTTAGTTCAGTCAATTACAGCAGTGTGACATTGGGCAAGTCATTAAGCCTCTTCAATTCTTGTTTTATTCATTAATCAAATGAAAATCTACACTACTACTATTTCTTGCTCAATTGTCACAAACTTAGAGGATATAAATGTATTTGAAAATCACTGCAGATGGTGATTGCAGCCATGAAATTAAAAGACGCTTACTCCTTGAAAGACAAGTTATGACCCACCTAGATAGCATATTCAAAAACAGAGACATTACTTTGCCGACTAAGGTCCGTCTAGTCAAGGCTATGGTTTTTCCTGTGGTCATGTATGGATGTGAGTTGAACTGTGAAGAAGGCTGAGCGCCAAAGAATTGATGCTTTTGAACTGTGGTGTTAGAGAAGATTCTAGAGAGTCCCTTGGATTGCAAGGAGATCCAACCAGTCCATTCTGAAGGAGATCAGACCTGGGATTTCTTTGGAAGGAATGATGCTAAAGCTGAAACTCCAGTACTTTGGCCACCTCATGCGAAGAGTCGACTCATTGGAAAAGACTCTGAATGCTGGGAGGGACTGGGAACAGGAAGAGAAGGGGATGACCGAGGATGAGATGGCTGGATGGCATCACTGACTCGATGGACATGAATCTGAGTGAACTCTGGGAGTTGGTGATGGACAGGGAGGGCTGGCGTGCTGCGATTCATGGGGTTGCAAAGAGTCGGACATGACTGAGCGACTGAACTGAACTGTACTGATATATATATATATATCTGGCATGTAGTTAGCAATATGGTAAATGTGCATTGTAAGTAAGAAGAAAGCACTTTTTAATTTTATTTTTATTAAAAAGATTTTTTTACTGTGCTGCATGGCATGCAAGATCTTAATTCCCTGATCAGGGATCAAACCTGTGTTCCCTGCAGTGAAAGTGCAGAGTCTTAACCACTGGACCACCAGGGAAGTCTGAGGGCTGGCGTGCTGCGATTCATGGGGTTGCAAAGAGTCGGACATGACTGAGCGACTGAACTGAACTGTACTGATATATATATATATATCTGGCATGTAGTTAGCAATATGTTAAATGTGCATTTTAAGTAAGAAGAAAGCACTTTTTAATTTTATTTTTATTAAAAAGATTTTTTTACTGTGCTGCATGGCATGCAAGATCTTAATTCCCTGATCAGGGATCAAACCTGTGTTCCCTGCAGTGAAAGTGCAGAGTCTTAACCACTGGACCACCAGGGAAGTCCCCAGAACAACTTTTTAAAATCATAGGTTTCCTAAATTTTCTAGGCTGCAATTTAGTTCACATGATTTTATCTCCTCTCATTTTATATAGAGCTCTTTTTAGTTTTTAGTGCTACACAAACTATAGTGATCACAGATACCTTCCTGAGGAAGCAGTACTGCCTGTATAACCTTATTTTGTCTAAGGGTGTGCACATCACATCCAGTTCTATCTTGGCCTCTGATGCTATTGTCTCCACAAGGTAAAAAAGGCTACTCTTCCCCTTTTCTTCCCTTTATAGGAGTGTACTTCATCCGTGGTGTACCCATTAACTAGCCCATCCTCTCTCCCTGGCACCTCAGCCTAGTGTTTGGTTGCTGCAGTTTTCGGCAAAGCCCTCTCATCTTCAGAATCCCAAATGTCCAGGCCCTGGTTGGGGGAGTGGCCACTCCCTGTGTCTTTCCCCTTTTCTTCCCTTTATAGGAGTGTACTTCATCCGTGGTGTACCCATTAACTAGCCCATCCTCTCTCCCTGGCACCTCAGCCTAGTGTTTGGTTGCTGCAGTTTTCGGCAAAGCCCTCTCATCTTCAGAATCCCAAATGTCCAGGCCCTGGTTGGGGGAGTGGCCACTCCCTGTGTCATCGCCTCCTCTTTTCCACACTCTTTTATGTGGTTTCCTTCAGGATCTCTGGAGTGGGGCTCAGTGAGAGAGAACATTAGAAATAGCAGTTTAGCTTAGAGAGTGTGGCACCCCAAAGAGGAGTCCCTGGTGGATCATAAGATTACTGTTAATTCCTGGCCACACTGTCTACACACTCTATTTGACTATTCTTCAAGGTTCTAGGTGATAGTTTAAAAGTGAGTGCTTCCATGAGAGGAATGACAACGATTTCCTGAAGGAATGTTGGTGCTGAACTCCTAGACCCTATTAGCTCTCTCTTGGGAAAGACTTTGATGCTGGGAGGGATTGGAGGCAGGAGAAGAAGGGGACGACCGAGGATGAGATGGCTGGATGGCATCACTGACTTGATGGACGTGTCTGAGTGAACTCTGGGAGTTGGTGATGGACAGGGAGGCTTGGTGTGCTGCAATTCATGGGGCTGCAAAGAGTTGGACATGACTGACTGACTGAACTGAACTGAGCTAAACTTAAACCTACTATGTATCCTAGGGACTCCAGAAGTGGGTGGCCTCAGGCCAAACAACTAACACAAGGAACATAGCCTCACCCATCACGAAATAATTGGATTAAAGATTTACTGAGCATGGTCTTGCCCACCAGAGCAAGACTCAGTTTTCCCCACAGCAAAACCTCCCATCAGGAAGCCTTCACAATGCTTTTATCTTCATCCATCAGAGGGCAGACAGAAAAAGCAAGAACAATAATCACAGAAAGCTAACCAAAATGAACACGTGGGTCACAACCTTATGTAACTCAGTGAAGCTATAAGCTATCCTGTTCAGGGTCACCCAAGACAAATGGGTCATGGTGGAAAGTTCTGACAAAACATGGTCCACTGGAGAAGAGAATAGCAAACCACTCCAGTATTCTTGCCTCAAGAACACCATGAATAGTATGAAAAGACAAAAAGATATGACACTGGAAGATAAGCCCCCAGGTAGATAGCTGTCCAATATGGTACTCGGGAAAAAGTAGGGAAATATCTCAGAAAGAATGAAGAAATTGGTCCAAATCAAAAATAATGCCCAGTTGTGGATGCAGCTGATAGTGAAAGTAAAGTCTGATGCTGTAAAGGATGATATTACATAAAAACCTAGAATGTTAGGTTCTTGATATGAAGTGAAATGTTAGTCACTCAGTTGTATACAATTCTTTGCAAGCCCAGGGAATTAAACTTGCTCAAGCAGGAGTTGACAAGTGTGAATACAGACATTTTAGAAATCAATGAACTAACATGGACAGAAATGGGTGAATTGAATTCAGATGACTACTGTATCTACTACTGTGTTCAAGAATCCTTTGGAAGAAATGGAGTAGCCCTTATAGTCAATAAAAAAGTTCAAATTGCAGTACTTGGGTGCAATCTCAAAAACTTCAAAAATGATCTTGGTTCATTTCCAAGGCAAACCATTCAATTTTACAGTATTCCAAGTCTGTGCCCCAAACACTGATGCCAAAGAAGGTGAAGTTGAATGGTTCTATGGAGAACTACAAGACATCCTAGAACTAACACCAAAACCAAGATGCCCTTTTCAATAGAGAGGCTGCTGCTGCTGCTACTAAGTCACTTCAGTCGTGTCCAACTTTGTACGACCCCATAAATGGCAGCCCACCAGGCTCCCCTATCCCTGGGATTCTCTGGGCAAGAATACTGGAGTGGGTTGCCATTTCCTTCGCCAATGCATGAAAGTGAAAAGTCAAAGTGAAGTCACTCAGTCATGTCTGACTCTTAGCGACCCCATTGACTGCAGCCTACCAGGCTTCTTCATCCATGGGATTTTCCAGGCAAGAGTACTGGAGTGGGGTGCCATTGCCTTAAATGCAAAAGTAGGAAGTCAAGAGATACCTGGAGTAACAGGGAGGATTAGCCTTGGAGTACAACATGAAGCATGGCAAAGGCTAAGACAGTTTTGCTAAAAGAATACATTAGTCATAGCAAACACCTTTTTCCAACAACACAAAAGATGACTACCTATCAACATCACCAGATGGTCAATACAGAAATCAGGTTGATTATATTATTTACAGTCAAAGATGGAGAAGTTCTATACAGTCAACAAAAATAAGACCTGGAGATGACTATGGCTCAGATCATCAGCTCCTTATTGCAAAATTCGGGTTTAAATTGAAAAGAAGCAAGGAAACCACTAGACCATTTAGCTATGACCTAAACCAAATCCCTTATGATTGTACAAAGAATAGATTCAAGGTAGATCTGGTAGACAGAATGCCTGAAGAACTATGGGCGGAGGTTTGTGACATTGTACAGAAACTGTCTTCTGTACAATGACCAAGACCATCCCCCATGCTAAAAGAATACATTAGTCATAGCAAACACCTTTTTCCAACAACACAAAAGATGACTACCTATCAACATCACCAGATGGTCAATACAGAAATCAGGTTGATTATATTATTTACAGTCAAAGATGGAGAAGTTCTATACAGTCAACAAAAATAAGACCTGGAGATGACTATGGCTCAGATCATCAGCTCCTTATTGCAAAATTCGGGTCTAAATTGAAAAGAAGCAAGGAAACCACTAGACCATTTAGCTATGACCTAAACCAAATCCCTTATGATTGTACAAAGAATAGATTCAAGGTAGATCTGTTAGACAGAATGCCTGAAGAACTATGGGCGGAGGTTTGTGACATTGTACAGAAACTGTCTTCTGTACAATGACCAAGACCATCCCCCAAAAAAGAAATCAAAGAAGGCAACATGGTTGTTTGAAGAGGCCTTACAAATAGCTGAGTAAAGAGGAGAAGTGAAAGGCAAAATAGAAAGGGAAAGATACATGTAATTGAATGCAGAGTTTCAAAGAACAGCAAGGAAAGATAAGAAAGCCTTCTTAAGTGAAGAATGCAAAGAAAGAGAGGAAAACAATAGAATGTGAAAGACTAGAGATTTCTTCAAGAAAACTGGATATATCAAAGGACTATTTCATGCAAAGATGGGCACAATACAGCACAGAAATAGCAAGGACCTAACAGAAGCAGAAGAGATCAAGAAGAGATGGCAAAAATACACAGAAGAACTATACAAAAAAGATCTTAATGACCTATAACCACGATGGTGTGGTTACTCACTTAGAGCCAGACTTCCTAGAAGATAAAGTCAAACTCGACTTAGGAAACCTTACTATGAACAAAGCTAGCGGAGCTGATAAAATTCCAGCTGAGCTATTTTAAATCCTAAAAGGTGACGTTGTTAAAGTTCTGCATTCAGTATATCAGCAAATTTGGAAAACTCTGCAGTGGCCACAGGATTGGAAAATGTCAGTTTTCATTCCAGTTTCCTCAAAAAGAAATGCCAAAGAATGTTCAAACTACCACACAATTGCAATCATTTTACATGTTAGGAAAGTAACGCTAAAAATCCTTCAAGCTAAGCTTCAACAGTATGTAAACTGAGGACTTCCAGATGTACAAGCTGGTTTTTGAAGAGACAAAGGAACCAGACAGCAAATTACTGACATCTGTTGGAGCAAGGAGATCCAACCATTCCATTCTGAAGGAGATCAGCCCTGGGATTTCTTTGGAAGGAATGATGCTAAAGCTGAAACTCCAGTACTTTGGCCACCTCATGCGAAGAGTTGACTCATTGGAAAAGACTCTGATGCTGGGAGGGATTGGGGGCAGGAGGAGAAGGGGAAGACCGAGGATGAGATGGCTGGATGGCATCACGGACTCGATGGACGTGAATCTGAGTGAACTCCGGGAGATGGTGATGGATAGGGAGGCCTGGCATGCTGCGATTCATGGGGTCGCAAAGAGTCGGACACAACTGAGCGACTGAACTGAACTGAACTGAACTGTTGGAGCATAGAATAAGCAAGGAAATTACAACAAACCATATACTTCTGCTTCATTGGGCTTCCCTTGTTGCTCAGATTGTAAAGAATCTGTTTGCCATATAGGAAATCTGGGTTGGATCCTTGGGTCAGGAAGAATCCCTGGAGAAGGGAATGACTACCCATTCCAGTATTCTTGACTGGAGAATCCCATGGAAAGAGGAGTATGGTGGTCTACAGTTCATGGGCTTGCAAAGAGTTGGACATGACTGCTTCATTGACTATATTAAAGCCTTAGGCTGTGTTTATTATAACCAGTTGTGGAAAATTCCTAAAGAGATAGGAATACAAGACAATCTTACCTGTCTCTTAAGCAACCTGTATGCAGGACAAGATATAACAGTTAGAACTTGACATGGAACAACTGACTGGTTCAAACTTGGGGTGGAGTACATCAAGGCTTTATATTGTCACCTTGGTTATTTAACTTCAAAGCAGAGTACATCATGCCAAATGCTAGGCTGAATGAATCTCAAGCTGGAATCAATACTGCCTGGAGGTATATCAACAACCTAAGATAAGAAGTTGATACCACTCTAATGGCAGAAAGTGAAGAGGAACTAAAGAACTTCTTGATTAGGGTTAAAAAGGAGAGTGAAAGGCTTCTTGAAACTCAATATTCAAAAAATTAAGGTCATGGCATCTCATTCCATCACTTCATGGCAAACAGAGGGGAAAATTGGAAGCAGTGACAGATTTTTTTTTTTTTTTGACCTTCAAAATCACTGCAGGTGGTGATTGCAGCCACAAAGTTAAAAGATTCTTGCTTCTTGGAAGGAAAGCTATGACAAACCTAAGCAGCCTATTAAAAAGCAGAGACAGCACTTTGCCAAAAAGATCCAGATGGTCAATGCTATGGTTTTTTTCAGGTAGTCAAGTATGGATATGAGAACTGGGTCATAAACAAGGCTGAGCAACAAAGAATTGGTGCTTTCAAAATGTGGCACTGGAGAGGCTCCTGAGAGTCCCTTGGAGAGCAAGAACATCAAACCAGTTAATCCTAAAGGAAATCAATCCTGAATATTCACTGGAAGGACTGATGCTGATGCTCCAATATTTTGACCACTTAACAGAGCCGACTCATTGGAGAAAACCCTGTTGCTGGGAAAGACTGAGGGCAAGAAGAGAAGGGGGCAACAGAGGATGAGATGGTTGGATGATATTGTCGAGAAAGCTCCAGGAGACAGTGAAGGACAAAGAAGCCTGGTGTGCTACAGTGCATGGGGTTGCAAAGAGTGGGACATGACTTAGTAACTAAACAACAAGCTTAGTGACTAAACAACAAGCTTAGTGACAACAATAAGCTTGAAAACTAGAGGATATTACTCTAAAACCAGAGTAAGATACCAAGTAAAAGTAAAACGAGGGCTTTTCTGGTGGCTCGGTTTAAAAAATCCATCTGCCAACACATAAGACCCAGATTCTGTCCCTGGGTCAGGAAGATCCCTTGGAAAAGTAAATGGCAGCCCACTCCAATATTCTTGCTTGAGAAATCCCAAGGACAGAGAACCTTGCTGGACTATAGTCCATGGGGCACAAATAAGGCTGTACACAACTTAGCAACTAAACCACAAAAAAAGCACAATAGAGAAACTAAATGGAAGTAATGATAAATCTTAAGTTCATATCTTTCCCCCAAAGATCTGTGAATCTCTCTTTTGAGTCATTCTGCTTTAAATATACTTACTTGGAATCTGAAAAAGAAAATATTATTACTTTTTGAGAATTGTGGAAAAAACGGAAAGTTATTCATTTAAATGTGATCAATTTATTTACTTCATTATATTTTGATTGGTTTATAATATTATTTTTTAACTTTAGGACTTCATTTTATTATTTATATTTCATTCATTACAATTGTTTCACTGACTATATAATATTTACAGTGATATATGTGAAACCATCTAAGAAATATATAGTTGAACTGGCTCTATAGTTGGTTTAAGTAAAATCTGGCTAAAGATAAGTATTTTAGGAAGTTTAAAGCTCTCTATAAATTTAGTGAACCCTAGATGCTCTGGGAGTTGGTGATGGACAGGGAAGGCTTGCATGCTGTAGTCCATGGAGTCATAGACTTGGGTCCTCCAGGCTCCTCTGTCCTACACTATCTCCCAGAGTTTGTTCAAATTCATGTCCATTAAATCCATCATGCTATCTAACCATTTCATCCTCTGCTGCCCCCTTCTTTTTTATCTTCAATCTTTCCCAGCATCGGGGTCTTTTCCAAGTCAGCTGTCTGCATCACGTGGCCAAAGTATTGGAGCTTCAGTTTCAGTATCAGTCCCTCCAATGAATATTCATGGTTTATTTCCTTTAGGACTGGTTTGATCTCCTTGCAGTCCAAGGGACTCTCAAGAGTCTTCTCTAAAAGCATCAATTCTTTGGTGCTAAGCCTTGCCTTCTTTATGGTCCAACTCTCATATCCATACATGACTCTTAGACTAACCATAGCTTTGACTAGATGGATCTTTGTTGGTAAGGTAATGTCTCTGCTTTTTAATACTCTGTCTAGGCTTGTTACAGCTTTCCATCCAAGGAGCAAGCATTTTTTAATTTCAAGGCTGCAATCACTATCCACAGTGATTTTGGAGTCCAAGAAAAGAAAATCTGTCACTGCTTCCATTTTTTCCCCTTCTGCTTGTCATAAAGTGATGGGACCAGATGCTATGATCTTAGTTTTTTGAATGTTGAGTTTCAAGATTTCTCTTTCTCTTTCAAGAACAGGCTCTTTTGTTTCTCTTCACTTTATGCCATTAAAGTGGTATCATCTGCATATTTGAGGTTGTTGGTATTTTTCCCACTAATCTTTTTTTTTAATTTTTATTTTTTAATTTATTTATTTTAGTTGGACGCTAATTACTTTACAATATTGTAGTGGTTTTTGCCATACATTGATATGAATCAGCCATGGGTTTACATGTGTTCCCCATCCTGAACCTCCCTCCCACCTCGTTCCCTATCCCATCCCTCTGGGTCATCGCAGTGCATACCAATCTTGACCTTAGCTTGTGAGTCATCTAGCATAGCATTTCACATGATGCACTCTGCACTGAAGTTAAATAAGTAGGGTGATAATATACTTTTTGTACTCCTTTCCCAGTTTTGAACCAGTCCATTGTTCCATCCCCAGTTCTAACTGTTGCTTCTTGACTTACATATAGGTTTCTCATGAAATAGGTAAAGTCATCTTGTTTTCCCTTCTCTGTAAGAATTTTCAATAGCTTGTTATGATTTACACAATCAATGGCTTTCTAAGTAGAAGTTTTTCTAGAACTCCCTTGCTTTCTGAATCATCTAGTGAATGTTGTCAATTTGATCTATCGTTCTTCTTCCTTTTGTAAACCCTACTGGTACATCTGAAATCTAGATTCACATACCTCTGAAGGCTAACTTGAAAAATTTTGAGGATAACCTTGCTAGCATGTGGAATCAGTGCAATAGTACCATAGTTAGAATCTTCTTTGTCATTGCCCTTTTTTGGAATTGGAATGAAAATTGACCTTTTTTAGTACTGTGACTACTGCTGCATAACTATTTACATTAGCATCCAACCAAATAAATATTTAGGTATAACTTAACAAAATAAGTACAGTGTCTACATAAGATAAACTATAAAACTTTGATAAAATATTAGTTAGAATCTTCTTTGTCATTGCCCTTTTTTGGAATTGGAATGAAAATTGACCTTTTTTAGTACTGTGACTACTGCTGCATAACTATTTACATTAGCATCCAACCAAATAAATATTTAGGTATAACTTAACAAAATAAGTACAGTGTCTACATAAGATAAACTATAAAACTTTGATAAAATAAATCAAAATTAAATGGAGAGACAGTGCATGTTTATTGATGGAAGTACTCAATGCTGTTAAACTCTCATTTCTTCCAAACTCTATCAACTGTCCAATGAAATTCCAATCAAAATTCCAGCAAGTTGTTTTGTATCAACAAACTAATTTTAAAATATATGTTGAGAAGCAAAAGGCCCAGTGCTAAAAGAGTTAATGAAATATTGAAGGAGGAGAAAAAATTGAAGATTGACACATCTAGACTTTAATATTTACTATAAGGCTATAAACAATGGAAACAGTGAGAGACGATTTTTTTGAAATCCAAAATCACTACAGATGGTGGCTGCAGCCATCAAATTAAAAGATGCTTGCTCCTTGGAAGAAAAGCTATGACAAACCTAGATAGCTTATTAAAAAGCAGAGACATTACTTTGCCAACAAAGGTTACTTAGACATTTCTCCAAAGACATACGGATGGCTAACAAACACATGAAAAGATGCTCAATGTCACTCATTATCAGAGAAATGCAAATCAAAACCACAATGAGATACCACTTCACACCAGTCAGAATGGCTCTGATCCAAAAGTCTGCAAGCAATAAATGCTGGAGAGGGTGTGGAGAAAAGGGAACCCTCTTACACTGTTGGTGGGAATGCAAACTAGTACAGCCACTATGGAGAACAGTGTGGAGATTCCTTAAGAAATTGCAAATAGAACTGCCTTATGACCCAGCAATCCCACTGCTGGGCATACACACTGAGGAAACCAGAATAGAAAGAGACACATGTACCCCAATGTTCATCGCAGCACTGTTTATAATAGCCAGGACATGGAAACAACCTAGATGTCCATCAGCGGATGAATGGATAAGAAAGCTGTGGTATATATACACAATGGAGTATTACTCAGCCATTAAAAAGAATACATTTGAATCAGTTCTAATAAGATGGATGAAACTGGAACCGATTATACAGAGTGAAGTAAGCCAGAAAGAAAAACACCAATACAGTATACTAACACATATATATGGAATTTAGAAAGATGACCCTGTATGCAAGACAGCAAAAGAGACACAGATGTGTAGAGCAGACTTTTGGACTCTGAGGGAGAGGGAGAAGGAGAAGGAGAGGGTGGGATGATCTGGGAGAATAGCATTGAAATATATATATTATCATGTAAGAAACGAATCGCCAGTCTGTGTTCAATGCAGGATGCAGGATGCTTGGGGCTGGTGCATGGGGATGATCCAGAGGGATGATGTGGGGTGGGAGATGGGAGGGGGGTTCATGTTTGGGAGTTCATGTACACCCATGGCGGATTCATGTCAATAATGCCAAATCCAATACAGTACTGTAAAGTAAAATAAAGTAAAATATAATAATAAAATTTTTATTTTTATTTTACTTTTTTTTATTCATTCATCCAATCATTTTATTTTTTATTTTTATTTTTTGTAAAATTTTTAAAAAGCTATGGTTTTTCCAGTAGTCATGTATGGATGTAAGAACTGGACTTTAAAGAAAGCTGAGTGCTGAAGAATTGAGGCTTTTGAACTGTAGTGTCAGAGAAGACTCTTGAGAGTCCCTTGGAGTCCCTGCAAGGAGATCCAACCTGTCCATCCTAAAGGAAATCAGTCCTGAATATTCACTGGAAGGACTGATGCTGAAGCTGAAACTCCAGCTCGGTGGCCACCTGATGCAAAGGACCAACTCATTGAAAAAGACCTTGATGCTGGGAAAGATTGAAGGCAGGAAGAGAAGGGGACAACAGAGGATGAGATAGTTGGATGGCATCACCAACTCAATGGGCTTGAGTTTGAGCAAGCTTGGGGAATTGGTAATGGACAAGGAAGACTAATGTGCCGCAGTCCCTGGGGTCGCAGAAAGTTGGACATGACTGAGCGACTGAAGTGAACTGATAAGGCTATAGCAATCCAAATGGTGTGGTATAATTGAAAGAATAGACAAATAGAGCCATAGAATAGAATACAGAACCCTGATGCTGACTCACAGAAATAGAATCAACAAAGGAAAAAAGCAGTAGTATGGAATAAGGATAATCTTTTCCACAATGTGGTTGGAACAACTTTCATATTCAAAACAGTAAGTCTACACATAGATATTACACAAACATTACCTAGAAGTGGATCATAGACCTCATTATAAAACACAAAACTATAAAACTTCCAGAAGAAAGCATAGATGACCTTGGGTTTGGCAATGACTTTTGAGATGCAACATCATGAAAGAAATAATTGATAAACTAGACTCCATTAAAATTAAAAATGTTTGCTATGAAAGATACTCTCAACAAAATTAGAAAGCAGTCCACATCTGGGTGAAAATATCTGCAAAAGATACATCTGACAAAGGATCATTATCCAAAATGTACAAGAAATGCTTTAAACCCAACGGTAAGAAAACAACCTAATTAAAAATGGGCCAAAGATCTTAATAGACACCTCACCAAAGAAGACATTAAGATGACAAATAAGCATATGAAATGATGCTCCATATCGTATTTCATTAGAGAATTGCAAATTAAAGTTCCACTTGCATATCACTATAGAAAAGTCAAAACCTGTAATACTCATAACACCAAATGCTGGAGAGGATATGAAGCAACAGGAACTCTCATACATTGCTGGTGGGAATGAAAGTGTCATAACTACTTTGGAACCCAGTTTAGCAGTTTCTCACAAGTCTAAACATACTCTTACCATACGATCCAGTAACTGCACTTCTTAGGATTTACTCGCATGAATCTAAACTTACAATCACCAAAAAAATTGCTCATGGATATTTATAGCAGCATTATCTATAATGGCCTAAATTTGAAAGCAACCAAGATATTCTTCAGTAGGTGAATGAATAAATAGCATCCTAATGATGGATTATTATTCAGTACTAAAGAGAAATAAGTTATGAATTTGTGAAAAGACACAATGGACACTTAAATGTATATTTCCCAGTTAAATATATTAATTTGAAAAGGCTACATACACTATGATTCCAACTATGTGACATACTAGAAAAATAAAAAATGTGAGAATAAAAGATTAGTGGTTGCCAGGGTTTGCAGTGGGGAAATGAATAAGTGGAGCTTAGAAAATTCTTGAAGTGAAGTGAAGTCGCTCAGTCGTGTCCGACTCTTTGCGACCCCATGGACTGTAGCCTACTAGGCTCTTCTGTCCATGGGATTTTCCAGGCAATAGTCCTGGAGTGGATTGCCATTTCCTTCTCCAGGGGATCTTCCCAACCCAGGGATTGAACCCGGGTCTCCTGAATTATAAAAAATTATAGAAAATTCTTAGGTCAGCAAAAATACTCTGCATCATACCACAATGATGGGAACATGTCATACATTTTTCCAAATCTACTGAATATACAACACCTAGAGTGAACGTCAATATAAACTATGGACTTTGGGTGATTATAATGAGCCAATGTAGATGCATCAATTATAAGAAATGTACCATTCTGGTGGGTAAATTTCAGTAATGGGGGAGACTACGCATGTGTGGAGGCATAAAGTATACGGGAAATCTCTGTAACTTCCACTTAACTTTGCTGTGAACCTAAAACTGCTCTAAAGATAAAGTGTCAAATTTTTTTAAAAATGATGTAATCACTGTATTTAACTCTATTTGGCAGTAGAGCATTGTTCTAGATAGAGCACAGTACTTTCAAAATGAACAGATGATTATTGTAGCATAGGTTGCAGTTTACATTGCCTAGAAAGGGCTGTTGATGCTTATTTGATTTTGAGATAGTTATTAAATAGTCTTTTGTATATTCAGAAACACACAAAGAAACACATGTGCACACACACACACAGACTCTGGACACATTTAAGTATATAATTACTCTTATCAGGTAACTTTATTGATCACACTTATAAACAGCAGATGATTAATATGTTAATAGTACTGTCTCTAGGTTAAACAGAAAGGAGAAATCATGGCAAATGAATTTGTGTTGCTTAAATATATTTAGTTAAATATACTTACTTCCTTGGAACAGAGATTTCGTCACTTGTTATGCAGACCAGTAATATCCAAGAGAAATTAGATATATACAATATTACAACTTTAGTACGCATTTCATTTCACAGAAATTACTATATTTTTGGCCATTACAAATGAAAGGTGGTATAGAGATATAGATATTGAACACAGAATATCTTAAAATATTTTACTATTTTAAATTAATAATGAGGGTAATTATGTTTTATACTTTTATTATTCTATGATTTGCACCGAATGTTGGAAGTATTAACAAAACTTTTATATATCATGTTAAATTTCACTTTACATAAATTAACACCAAGCAGTAATTAAGTGGTGTTGGGTGATGAAAAAATTAAAAATGACAGAAGAGTTTTCTTATCCATGCATATTTTACTATCAATAGTGACTTATCCTTTGCACTTTCCTGCAATTTACACTGCACTTGACTTTAAAATTTTCAGGTCTAAAAGTAAAAGCTATTTACTTTTAAATATCTAGGGTATAATTGTATGAAATGTAAATTATGCCATAATTTTCTTTCTTTAAACATTATTAGATGACCTGGGGCTAAATTAGAATAGCAAAGTGGTGGACCATTTTAACATTTAACATACAAGGGAGAAGTTTAACCTAAAGTAAAAAATAAAAGATACTCTAATAAAATTGTCCTTAATGGGCTTTGGATTGCTAATCTGTCTAAAGAATACTTTTTATTAAAGCGAAGATAGAATAATATAAACTGTGTTGCAAAGAATAAATGATGCTTCTGGCTATATTAATGCTCTATCTTGCCTTTGTTTGAGGTAGCCTAGTGTATTTTTCTTCATGTTAAAAATACCAAGCATTTTTCAGATTTCTAGTTTTAAAAGTACCTGGCTAAGCTTATATTCTTTCTGAGGTAAGCTTATCTTACAGAATTAATGATGGAAAAGGAAATCAACACATTTTAAAAGTGCTAAGATTGAAGGCCAGGAGGCTTTGATTGCAGTACTTCCACAGGACTGGGGAAACAGACTCTTGGAGGGCACAAACAAACCTTGTGCACATTAGGACCCAAGAGAATGGAGCAGTGTATCCACATTGAGCCAGACTTGCCTCTGAGTATCCAGGAGTCTCCAGAGGCATGGGTTCACAGTGGCCTGATGCAGGGTCAGGGGATCTGAATACAACAATCCTGGGAGTCATAGGGCATGCTGGCACAAGTCCTTTTGAAGGAGGTCACAATTACTCCTACCATAGTTTGGCCTCAGGCCAAACTACAGGGAGCCAATACAGCCCCACCTATCAGCAGAAAATTTTGTATTAAAAGATTTACTGTGAGCATGGCCCCACCCATTAGAGCAAGACCTAGATTTTCCCCACAGCCAGTCCCTCCCGTCAGGAAGCTACCACAGCCTCTTATTCTTATCCAACAGAGGGCAGGCAGGAACCAGAGGTCAAGTTGCCAACATCCATTGGATCATAAAAAAGCCAGAGAGTTCCAGAAAAATATCAACTTCAGCTTCATTGACTACGCTAAGCCCTTTGACTGTATGGATCACAGTCAAAGGACTGTATTGACTGTATGGAAAATTCTTTAAGAAATGAGGATACTAGACCACCTTACCTGCCTTCTGAGTAATCTGTATGCAGGTCAAGAAGCAAGTGAGAACTAGACATGGAACAAAGGACTGGTTCCAAATTGGGAAATGAGTACATCAAGGCTGTATATTGTCACCCTGCTTATTTAACTTATATGCAGAGTACATCATAGGAAATGCTGGGCTGGATGAAGCACAAGCTGGAATCAAAATTGCTGGGGAAAATATCAATAACCTCCGATATGCAGATGACACTACCCTTAAGGCAGAAAGCAAAGAGGAACTAAAGAGCCTCTTGATGAAGTGAAAGAGGAGTGAAAATGTTGGCTTAAAACTCAACTTTCAAAAAACCAAGATCATGGCATCCAGTCTCATCACTTTATGGCAAATAGATGGGGAAACAGTGGAAACAGTGGCTGACTTTATTTTTGCGGGCTCCATAATCACTGTAGATGGTGACTGCAGCCATCAAATTAAAAGACACTTGGCCCTTCGGAAAAAAGTTATGACCAACCGAGACTGCATATTAAAGAGCAGAGACATTACTTTGCTGGCAAAGGTCCATCTAGTCAAAGCTATGGTTTTTCCAGTAGTCACGTATGGATGTGATATTTAGAAAATTAGAAGATGAATACCAAAGAATTGATGGTTTTGAGCTGTGGTGTTGGAGAAGACTCTTGAGAGTCCCTTGGACTGCCAGGAGATCAAACCAGTCAATCCTAAAGTAAATCAGTCCTGNGGTCCATCTAGTCAAAGCTATGGTTTTTCCAGTAGTCACGTATGGATGTGATATTTAGAAAATTAGAAGATGAGTACCAAAGAATTGATGGTTTTGAGCTGTGGTGTTGGAGAAGACTCTTGAGAGTCCCTTGGACTGCCAGGAGATCAAACCAGTCAATCCTAAAGTAAATCAGTCCTGAATATTCATTGGAAGGACCGATGCTGAATCTCCAATACTCTGATCACCTGATGTGAAGAACTGACTCATTGGAAAAGACCCTGATGCTGGGTAAGATTGAAGGCAGAAGGAGAAGGGGACAATAGAGGATGAGATAGTTGGATGGCATCACTGATTTAATGCACATGAGTTTGAGCAATCTCTGGGATTTGGTGATGAACAGACAAGCCTAGTGAGCTGCATTCCATGGGGTCACAACGAGTCACACAGGACTGAGTGACTGAACTGAACTGAAGATTTAATCTTTTGTGTAACAACTTCAGAAAAGATTAATTGCCAAGATTCAAATGCACAGACAGAACTCAGAAATTTAAAAATACTCAAAATTCAATTTATCCCCAAAATACTTTATTTCAAGAAATTAAGTGTATAATTTGCATTTATGGTTTCTAAAACTACATATATTACAAACCACCAATTCTGCAGCATAAAAATGAATACAAATGGCAAGGAAGAAAAGTCATAAAATACTACTTTATTTTTACAATTAAATTCCACCTATAAAATAAACTGTATCCCTATTTTAAAATTGAAATTTTAATATCTAATGAAAAAAATCATTTTCAATATTTACTTATGACAAAAATCACTATGTGAAATCTGACTTTAAATACAAACTTTATTTTAATACATTTATAATTCAAAGTCAAATAGAATGCAGTTTATCTATGTAAAAATGGACTTCACTCTTGGTGCTAAAAAGGCATGGTTCAAAGTTCATTATCTAATCACAGTATTTGAGCTCTGGTAAGGGAATTTTAAGTACACTGGGTACGATAAGTAATATTTATTAATTTAGGATGACTCTTGCACTCTTGAGTCTTGTTGGGTAAATATCATTTCTAGCTGATTTTTTGGATTTTCTTCTTAAAAAATAGACCCAATTACTTCATAAAATAGCCTTGGGCTTTTTTCTACCTGAGGACCTTCACAAAAATACCAGGCCATTATGGGACTCTATTATCCCACTTTTTCTTTATAAGTCAATATCAAGATTTGCCCAAGTATCTATTTGTACTGCCCCAGATTCAGCTAGGCTTCTATATTATACATTCTCCAAACAACATGTGGTTATCCTAGGTGGCACTTATAAAATTATTTTAATAATTTCTATTAAAATGGACTATTTCTGTAATTTTTCCAATGTAACTCTAAGTCCCACGATAGTAGGGACTTCTTTTTTCTAGCTCTGCATCTATCACTAATGCAAACATTTACTACCTACCACCAACTTTGGACAGAAATATTTGACTTGTTTCAACATAGCTCTGATTTTAATCAGTTATGAATAACTTTATATATGACCATATACATCTATAACCATTTTCAACTATTTTTAGCTTAATTGAATGAGATTTTATTGCAAAACAATTCAAAAGTTGTCATAAATCTTGGTTTATAACTTGACTACATGATGAAGTTCTTATGCTATCAGAATTCAGTGTGAGTAAAAATATATAGAAACTGAGATTAGCATTCTGTACTGATGAAAACTACTAAATTTAACTTTATATATGACCATATACATCTATAACCATTTTCAACTATTTTTAGCTTAATTGAATGAGATTTTATTGCAAAACAATTCAAAAGTTGTCATAAATCTTGGTTTATAACTTGACTACATGATGAAGTTCTTATGCTATCAGAATTCAGTGTGAGTAAAAATATATAGAAACTGAGATTAGCATTCTGTACTGATGAAAACTACCAAATTATTTAAAATTCTGAAATGGCTTTTGACAGCCAAGTAGTATAGAGTCCCAAATTCAGATTCTTTGCTGCTTCTAAGCAGTGTAGTCAATCTCCCTTGACTATGCTTAGACTTATCCTACAAAACTTATCTTAAATGTCTCCTTTAAATAGCATTTTCTGCAAATATCACTGCCCAAGACCTGCCCCAGAGCTGATTACTCCCTCTTGTTCATCACCTTTTATCTAATTTATAGCCATGCTATCCTCTTATAAAAGTTATTACAAAGAATTCTATCTTTTTGAGTATATCTACTTTTTGTGTTACACATTGCTGTATTAAGAACTGGGATAGGGTTTTATTCAATTCTGTATCCTTGGTAAACCTCTTATCTTGCTAAGTAGAGACTTTACTATTCTGTGTTTTGAGGAAATAAAAAAGAGGTTATATAGATCAATTTATGGGATAAACATGAGTATTATTACCATTTTATTTATCAGAATGCTTTTGGATTTCATGCTTTACTGTTAATGGTGGTATCTTGTCTTACTCTAATTCAATTAGAGTGAAATGTAGTATTTTTTCAATGATGTATTCATTCCCCTGTTTGACAATAACATGAACGTTATTCAAGCATTTTAATTTAACTGCCATATCTCAGTAGTTCTAACAGTAAACAATTAAATGGATGAGGCTTTGTAGAGTAACATAATGAAGAACCCAATCTAGACTACCATAAACAGTTTTCTTGGCAGGGATTGGAGAGATGAGGTTTCATCTCCTACAATATCTCAGATAGGAAACTTACTTTCTATTTATCAAGTTCTTACTCATCCTGCAAACAATAGGGCTGTGTCAGTTGGAAGTTAGCATATAATGAATGGCACTAAAACTGCTTTTATCATCAGGCTTCTCCCCATTACATGTTAAGTTGACAGCTCCCTATTTTGTTATACATGACAACTTGCTCACCAGGTTTTATTATTCCTTTTTTGAGCTTATGAGCAGGTCTTTGGGATCTTCTCTGCTATCCCTTAAATCACAGTGCTCCACAGAAGCCTCTTTCTAGGTTAAAATTAAAAGAATATAATGATTTATCTAATATTATATTTTAGTGCTTTTGACTTGTATAATAATTTGAAAATCTTCACAATTTTATTTTCAGTTAATGACAAATATAGTTCAACTATTTAAATGAAATAATTTTATAACATTAACTTACAATTTAAGTATATATTAACATCAATTCTTATTTTAAAAAGTGAATTTCACCATTTTCTTTCTATTTTACACTACTAAATTTAATAAAAGGTTATTGTCTGTTCATGTTTCATATTTCTATTAGTGATATATATTTGGTAAGGTAAGAAAATATTTGATTTCAAATATTTGAATTCATTTCAAATATTTCTTCACATTTAGTTGTGGTTTTAAGAAAAATTAAATAGCTTGCTTTAGTTTTTTTCTCAAAAACTATTTTTTAAACAATGCAATGAGGTAACTTTCTAATGTGACTGCATATAGCTTATTTGAGAAACTTAGAAAATGAATAACAGAAAGTCTACATCAACTTTTTATTCATGACATTATCCAATATGTTGACTGCCATTCACTGATAATGTCACAAATAACTCTGTTACCTACCACTGGCTTCCATTCAGGTCTGTTATTACTTACTCTCACATTCTGCAACCACTTATTATATAATTCAGTGGAGAGTAACCAACACATTTGAAAGCTTTCCCTTTCACCCCACTCTTTGATTGACAGAATTTCTGGTTTCTATTAGGAGTGGACTCATTTGTATGTAAAGTATTCTGTAACATCCAATTGCTTGCATGAAAATTTAAAACAAACAAGAATCAATGCAATTTTGTCCTAGTTTCAACTGACAAGTACTGGATGCTATACACATTGAGAAAATTCTCAGAGGACTTTGCAAGTGTGACTGTTTTTAAAGTATTTAGTAATATGTATCTGAAATAAAAAAGAAAGAAACATTTTAAAAGAGGAAATATCAATAATAGTGGCATCTTGGATTATTTGATTTTGAGGCTTGAAGGTAAACATAATTCAAATGAGAAACAGATGAATTTATGCCTCCAGCTGTACCTCTGCACATTAAACTGCATTTTTTTTAACATGGCAGCAAAGGGTTAGATGCCTACTGGTTATATAGTTAAATAACACAATCTATATTCACATTTATTCAAGCATTTTAATTTAACTGCCATATCTCAGTAGTTCTAACAGTAAACAATTAAATGGATGAGGCTTTGTAGAGTAACATAATGAAGAACCCAATCTAGACTACCATAAACAGTTTTCTTGGCAGGGATTGGAGAGATGAGGTTTCATCTCCTACAATATCTCAGATAGGAAACTTACTTTCTATTTACCAAGTTCTTACTCATCCTGCAAACAATAGGGCTGTGTCAGTTGGAAGTTAGCATATAATGAATGGCACTAAAACTGCTTTTATCATCAGGCTTCTCCCCATTACATGTTAAGTTGACAGCTCCCTATTTTGTTATACATGACAACTTGCTCACCAGGTTTTATTATTCCTTTTTTGAGCTTATGAGCAGGTCTTTGGGATCTTCTCTGCTATCCCTTAAATCACAGTGCTCCACAGAAGCCTCTTTCTAGGTTAAAATTAAAAGAATATAATGATTTATCTAATATTATATTTTAGTGCTTTTGACTTGTATAATAATTTGAAAATCTTCACAATTTTATTTTCAGTTAATGACAAATATAGTTCAACTATTTAAGTGAAATAATTTTATAACATTAACTTACAATTTAAGTATATATTAACATCAATTCTTATTTTAAAAAGTGAATTTCACCATTTTCTTTCTATTTTACACTACTAAATTTAATAAAAGGTTATTGTCTGTTCATGTTTCATATTTCTATTAGTGATATATATTTGGTAAGGTAAGAAAATATTTGATTTCAAATATTTGAATTCATTTCAAATATTTCTTCACATTTAGTTGTGGTTTTAAGAAAAATTAAATAGCTTGCTTTAGTTTTTTTCTCAAAAACTATTTTTTAAACAATGCAATGAGGTAACTTTCTAATGTGACTGCATATAGCTTATTTGAGAAACTTAGAAAATGAATAACAGAAAGTCTACATCAACTTTTTATTCATGACATTATCCAATATGTTGACTGCCATTCACTGATAATGTCACAAATAACTCTGTTACCTACCACTGGCTTCCATTCAGGTCTGTTATTACTTACTCTCACATTCTGCAACCACTTATTATATAATTCAGTGGAGAGTAACCAACACATTTGAAAGCTTTCCCTTTCACCCCACTCTTTGATTGACAGAATTTCTGGTTTCTATTAGGAGTGGACTCATTTGTATGTAAAGTATTCTGTAACATCCAATTGCTTGCATGAAAATTTAAAACAAACAAGAATCAATGCAATTTTGTCCTAGTTTCAACTGACAAGTACTGGATGCTATACACATTGAGAAAATTCTCAGAGGACTTTGCAAGTGTGACTGTTTTTAAAGTATTTAGTAATATGTATCTGAAATAAAAAAGAAAGAAACATTTTAAAAGAGGAAATATCAATAATAGTGGCATCTTGGATTATTTGATTTTGAGGCTTGAAGGTAAACATAATTCAAATGAGAAACAGATGAATTTATGCCTCCAGCTGTACCTCTGCACATTAAACTGCATTTTTTTTAACATGGCAGCAAAGGGTTAGATGCCTACTGGTTATATAGTTAAATAACACAATCTATATTCACAACTTTCAGATAGCAGAGCTAGATCACAGAAACCATTCACTTTCTAGTATGTAATGTTTCCTTTTTGCAGTCTTTTTACATTGTTGCAGCTTAGGAAGTGTGCTGCACTTTTCATTCTAGCAAACAAGGGGCTCATTGAAAATAACCGCAAACCATGCTGTATTACCAAAACAACAGAAGGAAAATCTTAAATATTAAAACAATGTACACCTTGAACAATTTTTGTATGTTGCAGAAGTAACTAAAATTTGTTATAGTTCCTTTTGTCAAAATTATTTTAACTAAAAAAGGTTAGAATTGGACCCATAATAGCAGTAGATAAAATGGTCTTTAAAGTTCTGAAATGTAATGACTATGAGAATAAGCTGAAACTTTCTTTGGTTTGGGAAGGACACAGTAAACAAAGTAGCATCAATATAATTATTTGTGCTGTGCTTGAACATAGAATTTATTATACATTTAGCCATTTGGACAGTCTTCAAAAATGTGGTGATACATTGTGGGAAACAGCAGTGACTGACTTTAACAACTAATTAGTTGAACTGCAGAAACTGAGCAAGGCTTAACTTCCAGTATAGATTCTCAAGTGGGGTATGAGGTAATACAAAGGTCAACTGGATATATTGTAAAAATATTATTAAAGAAAATATACTCAGAGTGCTTTAAGTATTTCAGCTGGTGCCTTCTAAACAATAATTTGGGAAACTCCTTGGCAGTCCAGTGGCTAGGAGTCTATGCTCACTGACAGGGGCCTGGGTTCAAACCCTGGTCAAGGAACTAAGATTCCATAAGCTGCACAGTGCAGCCAAATAAAATAAAATAAACCACAATGTGCCTGATTTCAGATTATTGAATAAGTTATTTCATGTCAGTTAAACCACAAACCACTCTCTAGCCTTGTGTTTGTGAGTATGAAACACTGAGGAGCAACTGTGATGAAGTTATCATGACTTTTGACTAGTAATCAATGCTCTGAAGAAGGAACTAAAACTGAGTTTTTTTTATCCGTGGAAGTAGGAAGGTGGTTTCCCAGGTGGTTCAGTGGTAGAGGAGGAGACACAGGTTAAAACCTTCTGTCAGAAGGATGCCGTGGAGGAGGAAATGGCTATCCAGTCCAGTATTCTTGCTTGTTAAACTCCATGAACAGAAGAGCCTGGCGGGCTACAGTCCATGGGGTCTCAAAGAGGTGGACTCAATTGGGTACACAACACACACACACACACACACATTGCCATCTAGGTATTTATGAGTTGCCTGAGTTCATTATGTTGTCCAGAAATAATTGTGACATTCCTCTCACTGTGCTGTTTGTTTTGGAAGCTCTCTAATTATCATGATCACCATAGAAAAATAGTTCAGGGTTTATATTCTATCAAATCCACTGATTAGGTGGAGCTAGGCTGTCAAGGGCCAAATCCTTCATGCTTAGGTTATCAAATCATAATTTTTGAGCAGTTTATTTTGTTTTCAAACCTTGAAATCTTAATTAGTCAAAAGATCTAAATGTAAAATATGTGGAAAATAGAACTGAGAGCTCATAATTTTGTTTATTTTTTTAACCATTTTGGTAGGATATCCTCCTTACCAATGAGGTTTTCCCTGCCTGGCACAGAATAACTGGAGAATGCATGCATGCTAAGTCGCTTCAGTCATGTCTGACTCTTTGTGACCCTACGGTCTGTAGCCGGACAGGTTCCTCTGTCCTGGGATTCTCAAGGCAAGAGTACTGGAGTGGGTTGCCATGCCCTTCTCCAGGGGATCTTCCTAACCCAGGGATAGAACCTGAATCTCTTATATCTTGTGCAGTGAAAAGTGGGTTCTTTACCACTAGCAGCACCTGGGAAGCCCTATTGGAGATTAACTTTTGCCATTTGTTTATTCATCCTGAATTTAAAAAAATTCAAAATCACCTAAAATATGTTGATATTGTGCTCAAGTAATGTTCCAACTGTGAAGCAAGGTGATTATACAACAGATACAGTTAGAGGAAAGAAATAGTAGTGATATGTAACTTTTAATTTACACACAACTTATTTAAATATTTAAAGTATTTAAAGACTGGATAAGCAAACAGTCACTATCATAAAATATTTTAGATAAAAATTTAAAAAACACAATTAATTGTTTCTGCTGCTGCTGCTGCTAAGTCACTTCAGTCATGTCCGACTGTGTGTGACCCCACAGACAGCAGCCCACCAGGCTCCCCCGTCCCTGGTTTCTAAGTGCCCTTAAAAACTTAGAGAAAGAAAATTATAAGCTCAGTGCTTCAAACGTCAAGATTAAAGGCTTGAGTAAAGAACAAGAAAGCATCTATGATTCTGCTAAATAACCATTATTTCCTGTGGCTCCAAGGCTGCTAGTTCTACAAACCCAGAATCTAATCCTGTGAGTGGCTAAATTACAACATAAATAAAATTCATAACTTCATAGAGTCTATTATTATAAAAATAGGACATTTATTGAGAAATAATGAGACCTTGAAAATCGGAATGGGGGCATATGGGTAGAATCTCTTAAAGCTGGAGACACTGAACTTCCAAATTCTTTTTGATTCTCTGAGGAATGTAGTTCCTCTTTGTTTGAAAAAATATTTAATTGCCTTCCCTGAGGCAATTGTCTGTAGGAGACCTCTGATCATCTTCAGGATCCATTCCTATACTGCCTCCAGACAAAGAACAGAATCAAATACCACCATGTCCCAGAAGAAAAGGTAAAGTATGACCCACGTGCTTGACACACTACAAAAATGACACGATTATGTTAAGTGACAGCAACAGAAATGTGGAACAAATGATTTGGGATGGATCTTAAGAGTGTTGTGTTGCTGCTGCTGCTAAGTCACTTCAGTTGTGCCCGACTTTGTGCGACCCCATAGATGGCAGTCCACCAGGCTCCCCCTTCCCTCGGATTTTCCAGGCAAGTGTACTGGAGTGGGCTGCTATTGCCTTCTCCAGTGTTATGTTAGGATGAAAGAAATACAGTGTTCTATCAAGCTGTAGTTATTGACAGAGAGACAAGGCATTTTAAGTTTACTGTGTTAGCTACTTGAATAAGAATGACTTTAACACTCTGGAATTTTGAGTGAAATCTAGACTCAAAGGAAACCTGTATTAAAAGAAATTTAAAAAAAAAAGAAATTAAAGTGTTGGAAATTCCTTGGTATACAATATTTGGAGGAGTAGAGACTTTGAATGTTAGATTTATCATACACCACCTCCAAACTATGTCTTGGAAAAATCCAGACTCTACTGCTTCATCAATACTTTGGTAAATATATTTGTCAGGTGAGTCCCTACATTCTTAAAACTCTTTATCAGTTCTTGCCTGTTAGCCAGAAATCATAGTGAAAAACTCTGTTATTGAATTATCCTACTTCTTGAATTTAATTCAGGATCAGCACCAGGATGGCAAGGGCCAAGATGCAGTACTTAATTGTTTAAGGTTAAGTCATTGTGATTTCTTTAATGGTAAGTATGTGCAAGCAGTAGCCATAAATCATTTGACCTACAGAAGTGGATATTAGCCAACAGATCATGATGTCCCTAGAACTGAAACAGATGGGCATCTTACTGCGCTTTTCCTGATTTATATAAGTGGAAAAGCTCTAGATCTATTGAAAAGAAGTATAACTAAATCAATGCAACGCAATTCACAGTCTCTCAAAATAGTCCCAGATTTAAGGCAATTCTCAGCACAGAGATTCTTGAATGAAGAGGAAGGCTAGTCCTCTTGAGGAAGTACCCTGCTAACTGACTTTGAATGTTAGATTTATCATACAACACCCTCAAACTATGTCTTGGAAAAATCCAGACTCTACTGCTTCATCAATACTCTGGTAAATATATTTGGTAAAAAAAAAAAAAAATATATATATATATATATATATATCCTTTCTCAACCTTTCCCTGAGAGATCTGACATAATTTTCCAGGGGAGTTGTTTACTGGGAAAGGGAAAATAATCAGAATATTTGTGGATACCTGATGCTGGCTCTAAACTGAGAGCCCAAATGCCACTGTAGTCTACCAGTTAGAGATGAGACTTATAGAAGTCAGGCAGTCAAAAAGTTTGATTTGGGTCTAGCTTACTTGAACCCCTGAATGCAACCTGTGGTTATTTCTCGGTTTTGTAAGGCATAGTTAAAATAAATATACCTAGAAATTGACAGAGTTCCCTGATCCACTGAGTGGAAATGATTTGCAGTAAGACCAATTAGAAGCTATCATACCTGCCTCTGTTTGTTAAAACAGGCAATCAAAGTGTTAGGTAGTTAGAATAGAAAAAACGAGTCCAGAATGGTGGTGTCTAAAGCACAAAAAAGGGAAAAGCCCGCTAAAATAGAACAAAGGAAAGTCCAAGGACCAGAGTGAGAATCTCAGGTAAAACAAACAGCCCTCCTGGCTGGCCCAATTTACGTAGGGCAGGCTCAAGGGGAGGAGAAAAAAAAATCATAAAAAGAGGAGCCAAATTGAACGGGGGTGTGGGCTTCTTTTCTTTTGGGTTGGCCCGCCCTCACTCCTTGAGGATGTGTTTTCCTTTGTTTGCCAAATAAACCTGAGTTGTAACACAGAGCTATAATACCTGTCAGTTCAAATTTTTTCGGTGGTGAGACAGAATTGGGGAAGTTACACACTACCCTGACAAAATGTAATATACTGTGCTACTGTAGGGATTACAAAGATTGTGTCACAATCAAGATGGAGAGGAAGTGAATCTTTTCATAAGTTCATTTAACTCCTCTCCATGACCTGTGCAGACGTTAGATAGATTTTGGAGAATGACAGTTTCAATACTGGACCAAATTATGCTTTATGAGTCAGGTTCTTATACTCTTGCTTTCTATTTCTGTGAAGCTGTTTGGTTTCTAACAAACTTCCAAGTTGGGTTTCATTTTTCCATAGATAGGAACTCACTATATGATTTTGCTGAAAATGACTGAGGTTTGAAATGTTGCTTGCAATTAAAAGAACCCCATTTAGAGAACATTCTAACAGAAACTGTTTCTTTGCTCCCTTATGAACCTTGTTAGCATTCTCAAATGATAGAATCAAATTATAACACCTTTCCTCAATGATGTGAATACCTTCTCTATTTGTATGTTGGATGGTATTGCCTCTGGGATTTAATTTCTATCCTCAAGAAATGTGTACATTTTATATAGACACACAGACACATATGCGCAAAAATAAACACAAGATTATGGTTGTGGGTTCTCTCAAGGAGAGACTAGAATGTGGTGGGAAGGACAAGGAAGCATACCTCATCTCAAACTGATAGAAAATTCTCCAAGGTGACAAGAAGCACTGTGTCACATGTTGGAGGGGACCGCTGAAACTCAACTCTCTATGATCCCAAAAGTGATATTCTTATTTGTGTATTTAAATTGGCTAAAAACATTTGGTTCACAATTGTTAAGAGTTAAACAAAGGAAAATAGGTTAAAAAGCAATCTCTCCTGAGAGAGAAGGAAAGAGAGAGTAAAGAATATCTTGGCAAAGTGTAATGAGGAAGTAGGAGCCCAGAGGAAAAACTAGCTTCTCTAAACGAGACAGCAAGAAAACCTGCCAGAGACACACAGGGGAAATATGCCAAGATAACATACTTTCTCTGAGGGAAACAGAGTCTGTGAGGAAAAACAAATTGAAATTGGGGAAAGACTAAAAATAAAATCTGAAGAAGTAAGGATACAAAAGGTAATGAGCACAAGACAGAGGGGAGGAAAAAAAGTGAGATTTCATTTATACACATATAGTTGCCTTTATTTGAATGTATGTGATAAGAAGTTTTCTTCTAAAATAATATTGGTAACAAAAAGATTTTTGCTATTTGTAGGTATGACTGTTAGTATTCTCTTGCTATATAATGAGTTATTGATGAGGAGGATAACAATATGTTTATTATGAATCACAAATTGGTATTAGATTTAAGATTCAGATAGTAGCAGTGTAAAGTCCCAATAGTGACTAGCCTGTAAACAATGCACTTTTTGTGGGGAATATGGTCTTAACATTATGAGATCAGCTTTTTCTGTTTATTTAATAAGATCAACTTGTTACTTTAAAGTATATAAACAAATGAATAATTTGACAAAAAGAAACCTTTTGAATTATGACAGGATAAAATATAGTGTGAAACTTTAATATCCAGCATTTTTTTAAAGTGAAAAGTTGTATGAATAGTTGCACTTCCAAAATGACAAACCTAAATTCCTCTAAAATAATGGAAATTTTTCTTACAACATATTAGAACAATCAACTAAGACAGTGGAGATGACAGTTGTTTTCCCCCAAAGAATTCTTATTCTTGTGGATTATTTATAATTGAGTACATAGTTTCATCAAAATACATTTTATTAATATGGGAAAATAGTAATTTTTCACTTCACTTTTATGAGAATTGGTAAAGTCATATAAGCTCCATTAAAATGTTTAGGGGATAGGTTTTTATAAAGACAATCTTACTATGACTTTCCTACAGAATCTAATGATTAATGCAGCATTTAAAAATGATAACCTAATAAACATTTAGAAAGATATGGAGAAGTGATTTTACTGAAATTTAAGTTATAGGCTAATAAATATATAATACAATCTGCAATTATACATTTTTCTATTTAATAAAATTATACTGATTTTNTTAAAATGTTTAGGGGATAGGTTTTTATAAAGACAATCTTACTATGACTTTCCTACAGAATCTAATGATTAATGCAGCATTTAAAAATGATAACCTAATAAACATTTAGAAAGATATGGAGAAGTGATTTTACTGAAATTTAAGTTATAGGCTAATAAATATATAATACAATCTGCAATTATACATTTTTCTATTTAATAAAATTATACTGATTTTAAAATATTAAATGGTAATATCACACTTTCATATTTATCAGAAAATGAGCAACTATTTTTCAACTATAATTCAAAAAATGTTTATATATTTTATGTTTATTAATAACCACAAAACTGTGAGAAACATGAAGCATTCAAGTATGAACTCATTTTAATAATGTTCAGGCTATTGATTAAAGAAATACAGGATTACTGCTGAAACATATCAAAAGCCGACCTTCCTTTAAAAATGATCCTTCTTTTCTAATATATTATCTGAAATGACAAAGTGCTTTTGAAATACTAACATCCTTATGCATTATGATCTGGGTTAGGTCAAGCAATGTAAAAGGCAACAAATGTATCACAGCAATGCCATATGAAAAATGTGTGAAAAGAAATATGATAAAAGTTATTCAGTGACTTCTTTTTTCCAGTTTCTGGGTCATTTATTTGTTCTCTGACAATATCAGGGGTAAGAAAAATATTCATCAGTTTCTTTCTTTGTTTGTTTGAAAAAATACAATGTTGAAATGCTTTCTGGCTTAACAGTTTAATTTATATCACAAGTAGTGGTGGAAATTCCAAAGCCCTTATCATTTTCTACAGCTTTTACATTTCTGCCACTGAGCTGAATATAATTAATGATACACCAGCATTTTCAAGTTAAAAGTTTTAGAAAATGGGTCAATGTTACAAGCTTTTTATATCTGGATTGTCTTTCTTGTTTCTATACATACCTGATGGTTTTTTCAAAATAACTTTAAAAAATAAAACATATTTAAAATGACCTGGCTAAATTAGATAACATCTGTCTCTTANCTGAATATAATTAATGATACACCAGCATTTTCAAGTTAAAAGTTTTAGAAAATGGGTCAATGTTACAAGCTTTTTATATCTGGATTGTCTTTCTTGTTTCTATACATACCTGATGGTTTTTTCAAAATAACTTTAAAAAATAAAACATATTTAAAATGACCTGGCTAAATTAGATAACATTGTATCTTTTATTTTTACTATCCAAGATACATATTTTCTCATATATATAAAAAGTCTTACTAATTGCTATGAACTGAATTGTGTCCCAAAATTCATGTGTTGAAACCCTAAGCTCCAGTAACTTAGAATGTGGCTGTATATGAAGACAGGATTTTTATTTTTTTATTTTTTTTAAATTTTATTTTATTTTACTTTACAGTACTCTACTGGTTTTGGCATACATTGACATGAATCAGCCACGGGTGTACACAAACTCCCAAACATGAATCCCCCTCCCTCCTCCCACCCCCCATCATCCCTCCGGATAATCAAGCTAAAATGAGACCCTTAAGGTGGATCTTATTCAATATGACTTCAATCCCTTTAAGAAGAGGAAACTAGGACACACAGAAATACATACCAGGGTATAAGGCCACATGAGGACACAGCAAGAGGGATGCCATCTACAAGCCAAGGAGAGGGACTCAGGGAAAATCAAAGGTGCTGACACCTTGATATCAGCTTTTTAGAAGCCAGAACTGTGAGAAAATAAGTGTCTATTTTTTAAGTCATTCAGACTGTGGTATTTTGTTATGGCAGCACTGTCAAGCTAATATACCTGTGATTGCAATTTATTTTTATTTTTCCACTTTTATTTATTCTCAGACCTCAGAAGAAGTTTTCCAATAATGAATCAGTTTAAGGTAAAATTACTCATCACATTTGACACACTGATATTTAATTAGTTAGTTTGAGCTTCCCTGGTAGCTCAGCTAGTAAAGAATCTGCCTGCAGTGCAGGAGCCTCTAGTTCAATTCCTGGGTTGGGAAAATATGCAGGAGAATGAATACTCCACTCCAGTATTCTTGGCCTTCCTTGGTGGCTCATATTGTAAAGAATCCACCTGCAATGTTGGAGAACTGGGTTCAATTCCTGGGTTGGGAAAATTCCCTGGAGAAGGGAATAAACTACCCACTCCAGTATTCTGGCCTGGATAATTCCATGGACAGAGGAACCTGGCAGGCTACAGTCCATGGGGTCGCAAAGGGTCAGACATGAATGAGCAACTTTCACTTTTAGCTAGTTGGTTAGTTAGTTGAAGCTCTAGGCTATAATACTGGATTACACTGGGAAAAATAATAGTCTTAGGTTCAACATGGGAAAAGCAGATACGGTACAATGGTTTATGTAATAAAAAATACCCCGTTCCTTGCTAAATTATACTTAACTTTAGAACTTTCTCTTGGTAAAAGAGTGATAATATGACATAGGAAAAAATATAACACAACTAAAGTGCACACTGTATTTAATGGATACCCAGTATCGGCTTCCCTGATAGCTCAGCTGGTAAAGAATCCACCTGCAATGCGGGAGACCTGGGCTTGATCCTGGGTTGGGAAGATCCCCAGGAGAAGGGAAAGGCTACCCACTCCAGTATTCTGACCTGGAGAATTTCACAGGCTGTATAGTCCATGAGTCACAAAGAGTTGGACCCAGCTGAGTGACTTTCACTTGCAGTATCGACTCTACTGTAATTTTTATACAGTGCAACATAATTTGTTGCACAAATTCAGTTTATTTATGAGAAGTGAGAAATGTTTGGGTGCAATTCAATTATAGAAAATGAAATGAGAACAATGCATCACTTGGAGCTACAAAAAAGACTTAATGTTAAAAGATTATTCATCAAAGAGCCAAGAGATGTGGGTCAAAGATTACCTTCTAATGAGTTATGTGACCTCGAGGAATTCACTTAATCTTATTGGCTTTGTATCTATACAAATGAGGTAATTAGAAATAATTATCCTAAAATCCATACTGCTTTAAGATTCTATGATTCTCAGATGTGGAATATTAAAGTTAGATGAATTATTTTTATGTATAGATATAAAATTCCAAGAGTTTTTTTTTTAATCGGAATTTAAAATCCACATGTTTATGTTGTTTATGTTGTTCAATTTTTAAATATATTCACTGGGTTCTTAGGACACATTTTTAAAAAGGAGCCTGTAAAGATTTTGTCTTCTAGTGCTAGAGGAGACCACTGGGAGAGCTACAGCAGTAACTGATGCTAAGCTCACTCCAGACTGTAGCTCAAGCAGAGAATGATGCTAATAACTATTAATGTCCTAGGGATGTGTGCTGAATAAAAGCATATTTTATGACAATATTGGCATATCTGCCAGTTTAATGCCATAACTTTTTTAATGTGCTGGGCACCTACTATGTATCATGATTTGTATCACATTCTATATATGCAGAAATAAGTTTCTTTATGTTCAAAATGGTGACAATTTAGCAGTGTGCTTATACATATGATAAATGTATACTTATATATGTTGCATATATATATAGTTGGCATATATGCTGTATGTGTGTGTGCATGACCAGTCTCGTTCAACTCTGCAACCCTATGGACTGTAGCCTGTTAGGCTCCTTTGTCCATGATTTCCATCAAGAACACGAGTGGGTTGCCATTTCCTACTCCAAGGCATCTTCCCAACCCAGGGATCGAACCTGCATCTCTTGTGTCCTACATTGGCAGGTGGATTCTTTACTACTTGTAGAGAGACTTTATTTTGTAGGGCAGTTTTATAGTCACACTGAAATTGACAGGAAGGTACAGAGAGTTTCCATGTACTCCTTCTCCCCCAAATATACACATTCTCCCCTACTGTCAACATCCTGAACCACAGTGAAACATTTTTATAATTGGTGAGACCACATTAACAGTTCAGTTCAGTTCAGTCACTCAGTCATGTCCAACTCTTTGAGACCTCATGAATCACAGCATGCCAGACCTCCCTGTCCATTACCAACTCCTGGAGTTCACTCATACTCATGTCCACCAAGTCGGTGATGCCATCCAGCCATCTCATTCTCTGTCGTCACCTTCTCCTCCTCCCCCCAATCTCTTCCAGCATCAGGGTCTTTTCCAATGAGTCAACTCTTCACATGATGTGGCCAAAGTACTGGGGTTTCAGGTATAGCATCAGTCCTTCCAAAGAACACCCAGGACTGATCTCCTTTAGGATGGACTGGTTGGATCTCCTTGCAGTCCAAGGCACTCTCAAGAGTCTTCTCCAACACCACAGTTCAAAAGCATCAATTCTTTGGCGCTCAGCTTTCTTCACAGTCCAACTCTCACATCCATACATGACCACAGGAAAAACCATAGCCTTGACTAGACGGACCTTTGTTGGCAAAGTAATGTCTCTGCTTTTCAATATGCTGTCTAGGTTGGTCATAACTTTCCTTCCAAGGAGTAAGCATCTTTTAATTTCATGGCTACACCATTATCTATGAAGTCCATAGTTTTCATTGATGTAGGGCTTCCCATGTGGCTCAGTGGTAAAGAATCTGCCTACTAATGCAGGAGATCCAGGAGACATGGGTTCAATCCCTGTGTCAGTAAGATCCCATGGAGGAGGAAATGGCAACACACTCCAGTTTCTTTCTCATTTTGCTACACAGAAAAGACACTTATAACTTCAATGAAGTTAAGCTTATCAATTATTTCTTTCATGAATTGTGCCTTTGGTGTTGTATCAAGAAAAGACATTACCATACCAAAAGTCATCTAAGTTTTCCCTTATGTTATTTTCTAAGAGCTATACAGTTTTGTGTTTTACATTTAGATCTATTATCTACTTTAAGCTTATTTTTTTTGTGAGGGTTTTAAAGTTTTATTAGTGTGGTCTTGCTATTGTTCCAGTACTTTTTGCTGAAGAGGTGATCTTGGCTCCATTGTATTGCCTTTTCTCTTTTGTCAAAGATCAATTCATTATAGTTATGAGGGTCTATTTTGGTCTCTCTATTCTCTTTAATATCTATCCATTCTTCGCCCTGGAGTAGGGAATGGCAACCCATTCCAATACTTTTGCCTGGAAAATACCATGGACAGGGGAGCCTGGGAGGCTATAGTCTATAAGGTTAGAAAGAGTTGAACATGATTGAGAACACACACAATTTCATTATTTGTCAATACCATAGTGTTTTGATTACTGTGGCTCATATTGTCTTGAAATCAGTTAACTTTGGTCATCCTAATTTACTTTTCTCTTTCAAAATCACATTGGTTATCTTGGGTCTGTTGGTACTCCGCATAAAATTTAGAATTAGTTTGTTACTGTCAATTAAATAACTTTGTGGGATTTTAAAATTGCATTGAATATATAGATCAAATTGGAAATAACTGATACTTGGACATATTGAGTCTTCTGATCCTTGAACATGGAATCTCTCTTTTATTTAGTTCTTTGACCCATTTAATCAGAGTTTTGTACTTTTCCCTATATACAACTTGTATATATACTGTTATATTTACATTCAATTTTTTTATGCTAATGCAAGTCATAATATGCTTTTAATTTCAAATTTCACTTGTTCACTGCTGTATATAGAAAAGCAATTAACACTCATAACGTTTTTATAATCTTTTATCATGCAACCTTAATCACTTTTCAGTTCCAGGAAGATATTTTTTTTTTTGATTTTCCATATAGATGATCATATTATCTGTGCACAAAGAGCTTTATTTCTTTTTTTCCATATCTGTGTACTTTCTTCTTTCTTATTTGCTAGGTCTTCTACTTTGTTGTTGTTGTTGTTTAGCTGCTAAGTCATGTCTGACTCTTTTGTTACCCCATTGACTATAGCCCATGAGGTTCCTGTCTATTTTTCCAGGCAAGAATACTGTACTGGATTGCCATTTCTTTCTCCAGGGGATCTTCCAGACCCAAGGACTGAACCCACATCTTCTGCATTGCAGGTAGTTTCTTTACCACTGAGCCACCAGGGAAGCCCAGGTCTTCTACTACTTTGTTGAAAACAGCGGTCAGAAGAAACAGCTTTACATTTTTACTTATTTTTGTATTCTTTTAATTTTGAAGAACAACATAAACATACTCCTGAAAAAAGTCTGATATCCATATAAAATCCCAATTTTACACAGAACTTCACAATGTCTATGAATGTGCTATCCAGAGGAAGAGCTTTATCTAGAATTTATAATCAAAATACTTCAAAATATTGTAAGAGTGACTAATCTGTGGATTTTTGAAGAGTATTTTTTACCTCCAAAAATGAATTAACTGAAACTAATGAATATCAGAATAAATGTAATTGATAATTACAACTGCTGTATTAAAATATAGATATTTTTTATGAATTTAGAACAACAATCAACTTTGAAAGTGTGTAATAATGCTCCAGAGCTACTGTGTGCATGATGTTATCTTTCTAAAGGTGAGTTATCAGAACTAGTAGAACAGTATCTTTGTGTGTGTGTGTGCGCACGCGTGCACACGAGCACACTTAAGAAAAAGCTTCATTATAATTATCCCATTTTGGTGGAAATTACTTGTATTCATATTTTAATTTGTATTATCATAGTTAACTTCATCATTATATTGCTCAGCTAAAGAAAATAAAGGGCTAATAATCTATGGAAATTTTTCACACTTAAAGTACAATTTTAAAAAGCTGAAATGGCAAAATCCTAGTTAATACAGATAAAAAAATTCTTATCAGTTAGAGAATACCTGAGAAATACTCTTCTGCCACTTGCTACTGCCTATCTCTACAGAGAGTATCTTATCAATTTAGACTTTCAGAATGTGAGTAATCTTTTAAAAATCTTAGTCAACATCTAGGTGTGACCACTGTAAACATACTGGGTTGGCAATTATTACTATCATCATCATGATTATTGTATCTTATTTTAACCACTGTAAGTTCATAAACACACATCATCAAAAGGGAAATTAAAATCAATAACAATGATACTTCTGAAAATATACTCTGCATATAATCTTCCAGACTTTGAATAAATAATTTTGGGGAAACATTTTTATTTTCATGTTATTTTGTAATAGTTTATTCATTATGTATAATGTTGTATTTTATGCTAATAAATATTCTTATACAAAATGAATTAAGGTAATGTTAGCCAAAGTCTACATTGCATCATGTAGGTGTGCTAAAATTAATATATGATCATTTCCTACTGGATGTTGTATCTGTTTCCAAATATTACTTCTGTAAATGATACTATGAAGTATCTCAGACCTGTACTTTCTATGCATATTCTTATTTACTTTGGGTATAGACTATGCTAGTTCCATGACTTTTGACAAAGGTTTTGTAAATGCCCTCTGGGGTTTGTAATGTTTTAATTTACTAGAATAATCAGGTTCAACATATGGCTTTGTGTTCACAGATGCACAATAAATGGCATTTTAAGAAGTCTTAAAGTATATGAAAGTTGTCATTCCAAAGTTAGTATTTATATTCATTTTTCATATAACAAGGATTTTCTATAAATAAACATTTTCTTTCCCCCACAAAAAGCTTTTTGTATAAAAAATTATAAATTGGTATTGTTATCTACATCTAATATTTTATTCAAGATTATGAAATTGCAATGTATTTTCATTACAATGTATTTTCATTCAAACCTGAAAACATTCATTTCAGGTTTAAGAATGTAATCAGGAGTTTAGAAAGCCAGATGCTCTTTCTGTTCAGTAAGAACATAATTGACAGTTAGCTCAAAATCTGGTAATTCTATTAGATTGTTTTTCAAAATCTACAGTGATAATGAGGACAAGAGCAACAATGCCAATTAACTGCTGTTTGCAATATCACTAACAGGGAAAATGTAGCAAGAATTTGAAAACTTGAAAAAAAAAAACAGAGATATGAACTTACTGGAGGAAATCTTTGCTAAGTGGCCTTCACTTAAAAAAGATCAATGAGAATCATAAGTGAGAGTATGTGAAGAAGATTCTTGAACCATATCTTTAGGTCAGAATTAACATTATTTCTCTCTGTGCTGACACAGATAATTGGAGAAAATATTTCAACCAACAGACCCCTGAAGTCATGTCATTTTCATTTTTCTTTAGAAGACACTTATAAGACAGGTGCATTCACTGAAAACATCTACACATGCTAGAAGGTAGAAATGATTTACCAAAATGATAACTATCTGTCATATTGACAGAACCTTATTTTCAGGAAGGCATCAGGTGAACTTCCAAGAGATTTTAAAATCCTTATTTCAAAGGAGATGGAAATAATTTCATAGGGACATCTTCAAAAGATATTATAATAATTATCTAGACTCTGTTTCTCCCCCATCCTTCTGACATGTGTAATTATTCATTTCCACATACATGAATATTTTAATTACCTCAAAATATTATTTTACACTTTTTGCAAATGAAAAATAAAATAATACAGATAAATTATTATCACATAAGTTATTCAGATTAGTAGGTGTCTGTTAGTAAGTTTGAAGATTAGTTACCAAGAAAACAACAAATAAAACAAAAATAAAATGAAAGTCTTTAAAAATAACAAATTTACTTTACCAAGCAATACAAAACACATGCATTTCATACATAAACTAAATAGGAATGCATTTCATACACTCCTTTAGGAGGGACAAATAGACAAATCAATCTGCACAAGTCAATTAGACCACGCATCCTTAAGTCCTTTGACTGTTCATGAACCCAAACTAGTTTAAAGTAAATAGGAAAGTTGAGCTTATCAACAAATATTCAAAAAAAAAAGGTCACGCATTGCTTTCACAATTGGCATGCTCTTCTTCATTGAAAGGGCTTCATTGGTGGCTCAGATAGTAAAGAATCTGCCTGCTAATGCAGGAGAACAGGGTTTGATCCCTGGGTCAGGAAAATTCCCCTGAAGGGCATGGCAATTCACTCCAATATTCTTGCCTGGGATATCCCATGGACAGAGGAGCCTGAAGGATTATGGTCATGGAATTGCAAAGAGTTGGACTCAACTGAGTGACTAACATACACACACACACTTCATTGAAAATATATGTATTACAAAGTTTTAATAGTCTTAACATATTGAAAAGGTCCATTCTATTTTATATCATTGTCACAATGAAAGAAAATGCATACAAAATCAACTTATTCACAGAAAATATTTTGTTTTATAATGTGGAAAGGATATTTTAAAGATAAAATCACTAAGGTTTTAAAAACATTTGCATGATTCCTGTCAATACTCTCAAACAAAAACGGCTTAAACATTAAAACTGTTTAGGTGACCAAAATAACTGCCAGTTTAAAGTATGAAATGACCATTATAAAAATAATGATGCAAAGAAAATATCAAAAGTTTTTTAGACTGTTAACGTCAGTGATGAGAGGCCCATTAGCATGTATCTGCAAATCAAACATTTGAAAATATATTGATACCACAGGATGAGATATTAAAAGTATTAAGATGACTCCTAAATGATTGTGTCCCGACTATTCTGTACTCATACTTGATGGCATTTTTCATTTATGTGACAATGTTTATGGTTGTTCCACTTCTCCATATTTTCCTATCTTTTGATATGCAACGCGCCCTGCCTAAACTTCAACTTAATCCTCACAGACTCCATGAAACCTTACTTGACCATTTTAATTCTCATTACCTGTTTGCCAATCTTCATAACATGAGTAATCCACGAGCATTATTTTGACTTAATGCTATACTTTCATTCTGCAAAATGCATCATACGCATTTGTATCCTATAATGGATATGCTTACTGAATGTTACATTAAGGAAGTTCAAAGTATATGTAGAAATTGCACCATGTTGGGTTCTGCAGAAGCAAATACAAGGCTAGTGTTTGGAGTACAAATTATTTATTAGGATTCAACACTATCCCAAAGCTGAGCAGCAGTTCTTTTCTTGACTGGCAGCTGCATCTACAGGTATAATGTAGAAATGAATACAAATTATATGTATATATCTGGCTGAACTGCCTCAAAATAAGCATGTCATTCCTGTATTTTTATCCAACTTTTCTAGTTGGTCATTGATTAAGCATTAGTCAACTGCAAGGGGTTTCAATTCAGAGATCCCAATCATATATATATGGATATATATATATATATATGTTGGACATGAGATAGCTGGACATAGATCCCACATTTCCCAAGAAAAATCTCCATTTCACATAGGTTGCCAGCTTTAAGATTATGTAAATAAATTGCTGAGGAATAAGAGGTGTTCTCACCTACCTGGAAAAGTTAATTAAATCAATATAGGCAATACCAGTTGAGTAATATATATATTCTACCCTATGTCTTCATCTTGTATCTACCGATTAAATCTAACCACCAGGGCCAAAAAAGTCATATCAGATGCTGAGGTGCAATTAATTCGTTGATACTACTTTAAAATGCCTAAACAGTGCAACAAGATCTCCAGATAGCCCTCAAGGAAGCTAACAACGGTTTTATTACACATGGTAAGCAAGTCAGTAATGAGAGCTATAAAATCCAAAATAATATAGAGCAGACTAAGATTAAAACACTGAAATAATTAAACAATCAGGACAAAAATGGTGCCTAATTTTAAATCTATTTCCCTTTAGTAACAAAAAATATATATAATATTGAAAAATATAGTGCTGCTTTCATAAATCTATAATAGGTGTAGAAAAGTGCATTAATGTTGGGAGAAATCACTGAGAGGACACGACGCCAGTAGACCCTCATGTTAAATCAGGGAAATTGGACGCTTCTCTACCCTCTCCCATCCTTGGAATTGTGTATTCCACTTTACCTTTCCTTCCCTAGAAGATGCTCAAGGACACAGCCTTTAGATAAAGGCCAAAGACATTGAGACCATCTGGACGGTGCGTGCCAGTGGCCTCTGTATAAAATTTCAGATTCTTAAGGGCGAATGTAAAGCTCTAGCTTGTCTAGCAGCCACTCAAGACAATGCTTGTAAATTCCCTTCTTTATGAAATCGCCACCTACCTGGAGTGTTTGTCTCTTTAGTCTCTCCCTGCCCTCTGCTCAGCTGGTGAAGAATCCGCCTGCCAAGGCAGGAGACAGAAGAAATTCAGGTTAGATCCATGGGTCTGGAAGATCCCCTAGAGAAGGAAATGGTAACCTACTTCAGTATTCTTGCCTGGAAAACTCCATGGATAGAGGAGCCTGGTGGGTTATACAGTCCATGATGTTGCCAAAGAGTCGGATATGACTGAGCACACACACGCATGCACACACACCCTCTGTGTAACCTGAGAGGGCTTCAGCTTATACCTGGGAAGCTCCTGAGGTTGTGCTCCAACTGTCAGCAGCAAAGCCCATGAACAATTCTTGGGAAATAAAAATAGAATCTAGGTTATCAAGTAAAATCGAATCTTTCTTTTCCTTTGTGCTAGCCTAGTTTCACTTGCTAATTGGGTGCTGCGTGCAGTGGCCTCTCATGCCATCACTTCAGAGAAGAGCTCCGAGTGCAAGATGGCTACCCGGACACCTGCGTTCAGCGGGCGGGTCACGTGCAGAGTGGCGTAAGCAGCTCAGCGGAGGTCTCACAAGCATTCCGCCCCTCCCCCCGCCCCGGCTGACGAGATTCCGGTGGTGCCAGTACCAGGGGGAAGAGCCTGTGTGCTAGAAGGTGAGTTTACACCTCTTTATTTCATTAAAGAATAAAGCTGTGGGAATCCTGAAGAAACTTAACAGGAATTTTTCCTTCGAGAGCACCTGTGCTTGTTTTTCATTTTGCCGTAGAAGACCACCATCTCAGAGCCTCTCATATGTTAACGTGAATTCCTGAATGGCCAAGAGCATGAAGTTTCTGTCAGAATGTGAGTATATGACAATGGTTATACGTTTTCAGAGAAGTTTTCCCCGTCTGATGTTGAGTTGAAGCAGAAAAGTGGTCTCCTTGTCTCCCTTGCTGGTTATTTCCGCCCCCCACCCATAACTCAGGCTTCCTCTTAAGATATATCATTTTGGGAGTCCTGGTTTTACTTAGGGTTCTCATTTCCAGTTGTCCATCCTTAATAGGTCAAGGTCTTGTCTGTTGTTTTCCTCTGGCTATGTAAGTCCCAGATTAAATCCTACACAGCACTCTGACTCTTATTATTTACGCTTTATAACTTGCTCATGTGGTTTTCCTCAACATTTTTTTTTAGCTTTAACATATATTTAATATCATATATGTTTCAGTTTCTAAGGATCATAAATGTTCGCTTTATAACTTGCTCATGTGGTTTTCCTCAACATTTTTTTTTAGCTTTAACATATATTTAATATCATATATGTTTCAGTTTCTAAGGATCATAAATGTTCTGTAGCAGGACATGTTTCACACCACACACAGCTTTTTTTGGCTCTTAGGCATTTTTTGTTAAATCCAGTCTTATCTTCAAAAAAATAATTAATTAAAAGAGGAAGAGGAAAAAGGAAAAGAAAAAAGTCTAAGTCTACCTATTAGCTTAATGCTCCCTCTAAACCATTTGTTCAGAAAGTCACGGGCTGCTGTTCACGAAACATGTCCATGTCTCTACTTTTGTTTTTGAATTTCATAGTAACAGCACAAGATTTAAGCTGAGCTACAGCAAGTCCTCTTATTATGAGAATTTTACCAGTTATTCAAATCTATTTAATGGACCTGAAACCTCCCTTTTTATAAAAGGATGCATAACATCAAAATGAGACACATGTTTCTTCATCTCTAAAATAAATATTTGCCACAGAGAACAAAAGTCATTTAGGTCACAGAAATTAAAATATAAGAATTTTCAAAGATAAATTATATTTCATTAACCAAGACACTCAGAAAGATATTGCAAACATAATACACGAATATAAATTATTCTCTCTGTCTCACTAGCAAAAATGATGCCTGCAGGATATTCTCAATTAATTTCCATATTTGATATTCTATAAATGTAAGATGAATTACTATAAAAACTGCAAGACATGTGGGTGAGCTTTTATATAAATGTATCAATGATGGATTAAGCAAATCTAGTATGAAAATAAGACACCCCCTCCAGGCTTAAGGTGTGCTGATTTGGATTATCCAGGGCACTGCTATAAATGTATATTAAAAATAAGTATATGTCAAAAAAACTAAATTGGAAGGTATTTTGTGTGAAAAGAATTACTATGCAGAATTGAAAGAGATTATCAATATACAGAACTTTTAAGAGTGAGCCTCTGAGAGAAATGACTCATTGGAAAAAAAGAAAACAGCACTCAGGCTTCCTTCACTTTTCAATCATAATTGAAAATGCCAAGAGTATATGTTCTTCACCCGCTAGTTTCTTGTATGTATAAATGGGCTTCCAAGGTGGGTGAATAGTAAAGAACCCACCTGCCAATGCAGAAGACCTGAGGTTGATCCCTGGGTGAGGAAGATCCTCTGGAGATGGAAATGGCAACCTACTCCAGTATCCTTGCCTGGGAAATCCCATGGACAGAGGAGCCTGGTGGGCTACAATCCATGGGGTGGCAGAGTCAGACATGACTGAGTGACTAAGCACACATGTATAATACATGTTTTTATGACTATGTATCTACAAATATATGTGTTTAAATACATATGTCTGCACATACACACCATATATATTTCTAAATTTAAAAATACTTCATAAATATGCTGATTTTCTTTAAGTACAGACATAATTGTAAACCATAAATGTAATGTCTTTGAGTGGTTATATTGATAGCTGTAAACAAGCTATTTTTAATGGAAAAGTAGTTTTAAGAGACCAACATAGAAGAAAAAAAGAATGGAGAGGTACAAGAGAAATAGGCGGGAACAGTTTTATTTCTGTCAGTGGAGGAATCCCTCTTCTGAAATTCATGTGTTTGTTATCTGTCTCTGACTTATATCCCTCAAAAGTTCTCACCACTGTTTGCAATATTCTCCCTCCAATGCTGGAACATTACAAGTAGTTTCTGAAGTTAGATTGTTATGACTCCTCTTCCTGCTTCCTGCAGCATCATCTCAGGTCTAAGGAGGTTAAACATACTGACAGCATCAGTGGAGAAAGTAGTGGAAGCTACCTCCCTAGCCTCTGCTTGCATCATGAGTTTTTCATGCTAGGTTTTGGGGTGCTGTGTTGCCTCATCCACTGCAGGGGTCAGTAAGCTTTACCTTGATCCATTGCTGTGAAATGCACATCTACTCTCTCCTCACTCCAACACTAGGTAGTTCTTAAAAACATAGTACACTTTTTAACTAACTCATAGATTTTCTGTTGTAATTACTGTGCTTTTGTTTGTTTGTATTCTCTGTTCCATTTATTCTACTTTCTAGTACAGGGTATAAATTATCTGTAGGTGGAAACATTATTGCCCCTCTTGATTTCTGTCTTCCCTCAGCTTCCATTTGTTCATAATTTCTCATAAATTCTGCCTGAAATTCTGAAATCTGACCTCTAAATCTTAAACTGGATTTTTTGTATTATTGATACTCTTCTGTATCTATTTTCAATGATCAAACTTCTGCTTCATTGATATTTTTGCATTGATCTCTAGTTTGGACTTTGGCAACTTTGTATTTTACCATAGTATCTTCTTGTCCCAATATGAGTGGTTGAGTTTTCTGTTTCTAAATAGATATATATTATAATGTGTATTATATATATGTGTGTGTGTTTTCATAATGCATAAATTTACATTATATATATTATATTGCTTATTCTATATATATTCCTTTATATTTGCTCAGAATTTATAGCTTTAACAAATTAAAATAAGACACTTTTGATAGAAGATGAATTGTCAATTTATTTTATTTCTAAATGTGTAAGTAAATATTGCAAAATTATGTTCTTCAAATCTAGAGTCTAGAAAGCTTTATTTTGGAACAATTGTTGGATGTAATGCAGAGAAGATATACTTGAACAGATTTTGTTGATTTTTACTAAGTCTTTGAAAAAACTGAAACAAGTGGACTTTGACTTTTTATAAGGTGTATGAAAAGCAGCATAACTCCAGGCTGGTGTATTTTGTTATAGCCTGAAGTGATTTTTCTATTTGTATTTTATTATCTACCTCTATTATTGGAATGCATGTCCCTCTGGTCTTTAAAAAGCCTGTCTCTTATACACATCTTGAGCACTTCACATTTGCTTATTTAAAAATCAAAACAAACCAAACAACCCCTCCCCACCAAAGCTCCAACGGCTCTCCCAGGACTATAGTCTAAAATATTCACGTTANCCTGGACACCCGCCCATTCCATCTGTCTCCTTTCACACCTAAACGTGCGGGTGGTCTTTCTGGGAAGGCTTGGTGTGTTACTGCCTCTTGGATTTTTGTCCCGATGCAGCTCTATGAACGGGAGCTGTCATCCCAGCTGTGTCCATTATATCATGCGTCAGCTCAGGCGAGTCGCAGCTTCCACCTGAGCGGGACCTTGCGCAGCTCTGCTCCCTGTCCTTGCTCTAGCGGGGCTTCCCCTTTCTTTTTATAACCCACAGATTTTCCCGAATCGGTTATTTCTGAAGGACAACGTGCTGGTTATTAGATCCGTCACTGAGAAAAGATCACATTGTTGCTGGAAGCTCTGTCTCCAGGGGTGCTGCCCACGTTTGCAAATTGGCCCCTAAGAGGGTTCCGCAGGCTCTGGGTTTGGGACTCAGTAAAGGAAAAGGAGAACGTGTCCTACACTTCTCTGTGAGGTCGAGTTTCAACTTAGGCCAAATGGTTTAGTGGCGAAGTGGGTATAATGCTGGCCAGGGGTCCCTCGGGGGCCCCTGGGGGCTGGGTTTCAAGAACAGAAGTCAGGGGCTGGGGTCCCCCGGGAAGCCCCAGAGCCCAGGGTTGCCTGCCTGTGAACCTGGGGGCCCTCCCTCCCCCTGCGCATGCCCTGGATGCTCTTCCTGAGAAAGGCTGCTTTGCGGGTCTGGGCTGCCCGCTACATGCAGGCTGGATCCAGGTGGAGCTGGGTGGATCCGGTGCAGTTGCCGGGCCCAGGGCAGCTGATGGGGTGGGGAGAACCGGGTGAGCGCAGTGTGGCCGTCAGGGGCCCAGAGCCCAGAAGGTGCTTCAGAAACTCGGGTCAGGCAGGCGTGGCTGCCGGAGCCAGGCCTGGGAGGACATGAGCCGTGGGCTCTGGTGCCGAAGGGTCAGACGGGCCTCCAGGGCAGGTGGGGCGCTGAAGGCAGGAGGCCACCCCCCTGGAATGGCCAGGCGGGTGGGCGGCTGGCCTGCGTTTCCTCACGACGGTGGGCTCTCCTGGTTTAGGATTGGTTTTCACTCTGCCAGGGAGCCCTCTGCACGGTGCCCGCGTTAGATGGACGGCTNCTGGTGCCGAAGGGTCAGACGGGCCTCCAGGGCAGGTGGGGCGCTGAAGGCAGGAGGCCACCCCCCTGGAATGGCCAGGCGGGTGGGCGGCTGGCCTGCGTTTCCTCACGACGGTGGGCTCTCCTGGTTTAGGATTGGTTTTCACTCTGCCAGGGAGCCCTCTGCACGGTGCCCGCGTTAGATGGACGGCTTTCTCGCGGCCCCACTGCCCCCGCAGCAGGAAGCACATCCGGGCCTGAGGGGGGCTTCGGGCTCTGCCCTCAGAGGGCCGTGGGAGAGGGCTCCGGCCGCGGGAAGCGGGCGGGAACCACCCCGGCCCCACAGAACTGCAGGAGCCTGGTGTTTCGTTGGTCCGTGTGTCACCGAGTTCCCCACCCGCATCAGCAGCGATTTCCCCAGGATTTTTAACAGAGGACGCCTCTGCCCCGGAGACGGGGCTCTCGACCTCAGCCCGAACCGGGCAGAGGTTTCGCCAGCCTGGGAGAAGACGGCGCGTGACAGGCGTCGGGGTCCTACGGGGCCCTGTGCTGGGCCTCGCTGGCCCGGCTGTGATGCGGGCTGTGAGGAGCGCTGAGCTCAGGGTCCCCGCTCTCCCCGGCCCGCGGGTGGGTGGCTCCTGGCAGGAGGGGAGCCGGGAGGAGCCCCCTCACAGGCACGGACTTGCACAGACAGCCTGGGCCCCAAGACAAAGGCCAGGGCCTGCTCCCCAGACTCTCCTTGCAGCAGAGCCTGGGGCACAGGGCGGCGGGGGCCCGGGGCGCAGGGCAGGACCTCCACACCCTGCCTGGCGCAGAAACCCCGCGCTTTTCCGGCCTGAGGACGGGCAAAGACAAACCGCGGCCCAGAGCCTTGAGCCCTGAGGTTTAACACACGTGGCCGGGGACGCCCGGACGCCTGGCCCACATTGTCCTCACTCCACTGGGAAGCGGGCAAGGCCTGCTCTCGCCGCGCGTGCCAGCCTGCCGCCTCTTTAACACGCGCCTCCGCTCAGGTCCCCGGGGTGAGACAGGGCCGCCGAGGCGTGGCCGGGGAGCGGCAGGGCGCCCAGCCCAGCGGGGTCTCCACCGCCCGCCCGGGGACAGCCCTCCCTCTGGAAGGCCCTCTTCCTACCCGACCCTTCAGGCTCCAGAGCNACCTCAGCCCGAACCGGGCAGAGGTTTCGCCAGCCTGGGAGAAGACGGCGCGTGACAGGCGTCGGGGTCCTACGGGGCCCTGTGCTGGGCCTCGCTGGCCCGGCTGTGATGCGGGCTGTGAGGAGCGCTGAGCTCAGGGTCCCCGCTCTCCCCGGCCCGCGGGTGGCTGGCTCCTGGCAGGAGGGGAGCCGGGAGGAGCCCCCTCACAGGCACGGACTTGCACAGACAGCCTGGGCCCCAAGACAAAGGCCAGGGCCTGCTCCCCAGACTCTCCTTGCAGCAGAGCCTGGGGCACAGGGCGGCGGGGGCCCGGGGCGCAGGGCAGGACCTCCACACCCTGCCTGGCGCAGAAACCCCGCGCTTTTCCGGCCTGAGGACGGGCAAAGACAAACCGCGGCCCAGAGCCTTGAGCCCTGAGGTTTAACACACGTGGCCGGGGACGCCCGGACGCCTGGCCCACATTGTCCTCACTCCACTGGGAAGCGGGCAAGGCCTGCTCTCGCCGCGCGTGCCAGCCTGCCGCCTCTTTAACACGCGCCTCCGCTCAGGTCCCCGGGGTGAGACAGGGCCGCCGAGGCGTGGCCGGGGAGCGGCAGGGCGCCCAGCCCAGCGGGGTCTCCACCGCCCGCCCGGGGACAGCCCTCCCTCTGGAAGGCCCTCTTCCTACCCGACCCTTCAGGCTCCAGAGGTCCCAGCAGCGGGGTCCGCGGGGAAGGCGGGTCCGGGGAGCCTGCACCGCGTTCTTCGGGAGCGGCGGGCCCCAGGCTCCCCTCGGGCAGCTGGAGGCCCCACCTGACCCGCAGCCAAAGGCAACAGGGGCTCCTACCTGGCAGGGAAGGCTGCCGCTTTTTTTCCTGTTTTTACTTTTAATGATGACTAACACGTCACATGATGTCCTCACAAATGAGGACGTGATCGGATCCTAGGTTGCACTTCTTTCAGTGGGGAGCATGATCCCTGGGGCCACAGTCTTTTCAAAACAGGTTTTTCCATTTTATTTATTTGTTCCCCGACTGCACTGACCCTTCATCGTGGCTCGCGAGCTTTCTCCAGCTGCCGTTCGAGAGCTTCTCAGAGCCTGTGGTACAGGCTGCAGCCGCAGGCTCCAGAGTGGGTGGGACTCGGTACTGCCGGGTGGGGGCTCAGTACCTGCTGGGTGCAGGCTCAGTTGCCCTGCAGCACGTGGGATCTTAGTGCCCCAGCCAGGGACAGAGCCCGTGTTCCCCGCAGACAGATTCTTGACCACTGGATCCCCGGGGACCTTCCTGAAACAGATTTTTACAATGACTTTATTAAGGCATGTTCTACATATTACAAAATCCACTTATTTCCAGTGTATGATTCAGTAATTTTTGAGTCACTTTGCTAAGTTCTGCAGCTGTTGCCGTTAATTAGTTTTAGAACCTGTCTACCACCCAGCGAGATCCCTCACGGACATTCATAGTTGACACCCGTGCACCTCCCTTGCCTTTCAGGGCAGTTCATCTAAACGGAGCTGCAGCACGTGGGATCTTGGGTCTGGCTTCTCTCACTTGGCCTCATGTTTGAGGCTCGTTCGTGTGATGACACGTATCAGACACTCAATCCTTTTTATTACTGAGCAATAGTTCATTGTATGGCTACGTCACATCCTGTTTTCCATCACTCTTGATGGCTAACGTCGGTGTTGTTCTTTCTCTTGGGTCGATACCTGAGAGTGCAGACACTCAGTCACGTAGTAGATTTATGTTTAACTGTTAAACTGCCAAATTTTTTCCAAAGTGGCTGCATCATTTTCACTCCTGCCTCTAGGGAGGGAGGTCTCCTGTTTCTCCACATCTTCAGCCACATTTGTTGTTGTTGTTGTTGTTGTTTTAAAGCCATTCTGGTGGTTCGTGAAAGACCATCTCACTAAAGTTTTGATTTGCATTTCTCTAGGGACAAATGAGAAGACTCTTGAGAGTCCCCTGGACAGCAAGGAAATCCAACCAGTCCATCCTAAAGGAGAGTGGTCCTGAATACTCATTGGAAGGACTGATGTTGCAGCTGAAACTCCAATACTTTGGCCACCTGATGCAATGAACTGACTTATTGGAAAAGACCCTGATGCTGGGAAAGATTGAAGGCGGGAGGAGAAGGGGATGCCAGAGGATGAGATGGTTGGATGGCATCACCAACTCGATGGACATGAGTCTGAGCAAGCTCTGGGAGCTGGTGATGGACAGGGAGGCCTGGCGTGCTGCAGTCCATGGGGTCACAGAGTCGGATAGAACTGAGAGACTGAACGGAACTGAGGAGAACACCGTCTCTGGTTTCTGTGAGTCAGAAGTCCAGCAGCAGCAGCTTGGCCCTGTTCTGGGGGCTCTCCTCTCAGGCTTGCGGAGCCGTAGGCCTCTGCCGGGTTATCTGGGGCTGGGAGCACCTCTCCCAGGTTGGGTTCTGTGACCAGTTCTCGTGTGTGTGTGTGTGTGTGTGTGCACGCGCGCATGTGTGCATGCATGTGCGTGTATGTCTGTGTGTGCATGTGTGTGTGTGCGGGTATGTCTGTGTGTGCGTGTGTGTGTGTGTGCATGTGCAGCGTTTTCCCCCATGACAACAAGGAGCCAGTCTCCAGCACCAGCTGGGTGTCCTGAGTCTAACTCGATTCTGACACCGCCCGGAGCTCAGCAGACCCCGAGGGGAAGGTGTCCGTCCTGCAGACTGCCCCCCTGCCACACACCCATCCCCCCTTCAGATGTCAGTTGCCTGCAATTCTAACTCACCCACTCTAGACAGGAGGGTTCAACGCCCCCCACCTTGAGTCTGATTGATTTCTAAAGCAGCTCACAGAACCCAGAAAGATTTGCTTACTCTCCTAGTTTATTATAGAAAGACGTGATAAGGATGCAGAGAAACGTCTGGATGGAAGAGATGTGTAGGGCAGGTGTGGGAGGGCCCAGAGCCCCACACCGTCCCTGGGGGACGCTCCCCTGTCTCCGTGTGCTCACCAGCCTGGGGGCTCTCTGACCCCTCTGCTTCTGGGATTTCGGGAGGCTTCATCACGATGGATCATGAGCTCTGTTTTCAGCCCTTCTCTAGGGAAGGAGTTGGGGGAGCTGAAAATTCCCAGCTTCTTGCCCAGGCTGGGTCTTTCTGGTGACCAGCTCCCACCCACATGCCCACCTGGAGTCACCTCCCTAGACCAGAGGACATGCCCATTGCCCAGGAAATTCCAAGAGGCTTAGAAGGTCCGTGTGGGATCTGCGGTCAAAGATCAAGTATGAGAACAGAAGAGGTCCCCTCTGTTCTTGTCACTCGGGAAGTCCGGAGAGTTTCCAGAGCCTTGTGTCGGGGTCGGGGAGGGGGCCTGGCACACATTTCCTCTCCTCTCACCACCGGCAAGCGGGGCTGTTTCTCTGCCTCAGCTGCTCTCTGGGTGCTGTTCTCAGTACTGCCTGCCTGTGCATGGCGTCTGCTTTCCCTGGACACGTGCTCCAGGAGGCCAAGGTGGGGGCTCCTCCGCGTTCAGGCACGCCTGTCCCCCTGCTGCCCTTGACCACACAGAACAGCCCCGATACCTTGGCAGGAGGGCTTGGATTTCCAGAAAGCAGAGCCCTTGGGACCCCCTTGGGGCTGCCTTCCACACAGGCTTGTTGCCTGCAGATGTAACTCGTGGATAAAAGACGGTCTGTAAACAGCCATCACTGCCTGCTGTCCACACACACAGTCAGATCTTGCTTTTTGCTGCATTCATGTCCCACCTGCAGAGAGTGAGAACAAAATGCAGCTTCTCTTCCCAGTTGAACTAAACCATCATCTGGGAGTTGAAGCTCTCAGAGTGGGACCTGGACCTGAAATTAACACCAAACCACACCGTGTCATGGATTTATCTTAAACCACAGAGTCCATTGTGATCAGGAAAATGCCCACCCCCATCCCTGGCAGTGATGGGTGGTTGTAGGGGTGGGGGAGGAGGTCAAGCAGGAGACAGAGATGACCCGATAACCAGCGAGGAATATGAGGATTTCAGGGACGGGCTCGGCACAGTGTTGCTCCCGGGTTGAGAGGCAGCAGGAACACAGTTCAGGCTGGGTGGTGATGATCACGGCCATGAAGACGTTGTTGGACCGGGACCAATCAAAGGCGGTGGGTGTATTTACCACTGAATTCTCACCGCAACATTGAGGAAGATATCACGGTCACTCCCACTATACAGGCCCAGAAACCCAGGCACACAGAGAGAGGCCCAACATCCCCTCAGAAGCGTGTGGGAACAGACAGCAGATTTGGGGTATGGATCTAGGCTGAGTCCAGGTACTTAGCCACCATGTGGCCCTGGGTCTCCCAGCTTATCCCCCCAGAGCCTGGAAACCCCGTCACCAAGCGCACCGTGACATCCGCGGCAGCTACATCACATGGGGTGAGGCTCCCCGAGGCCCCTGAGACCTCACACTTCCTGCACGCAGGATCCTGAACCTTCCTCCTGCAAGCTGGACAAGCCCGGCTCCCAGGGCAGCTTCATGCCAGCTCCACGGGGCTTCTGTCTCACCTTAGAAAGAGCCCAAGGCACGCCATGCCATCCCAACATCTGACTTGGATCTCACGAAGTTTTCTGAGCAAAGCACACAATCCAGCTGCACACTTGCAGAATATCTCGCTGCATCTGAGTCGCACCTGCTTTTTTCTCACTGCACTATCGAGCCTGGCCAACATTGCACCATGATGGGTGAGGCCATGGATGCAACAAAGTCCGGGGAAAAATCCTGGTGAAGTGACTTTGATTAAAACCACTACTTATGGTCTGGTACCTGATGGCTTAGGTTCAAATCTCAGCCCTGACATGTCCCAGCTTGGGGTCCTGTGAAGACAGGAAGTTCCTTCTCCCCTCCCTGCCTGGGACTGTCTACAGGGCCGGCACAGTAACCCAACGTGGGATGCAGGCTTGCCAGGAGGAGTCCAGTGGTTAGAACACACAGACCCATGGCCGATGCGTGATAGACACTCAGCAAGCATGAGTAACAGTTTTTCCGGATCTCGGGCAGCTGTCAGCTCCATGACTCGCCATTATTTGGGGCACCGGTAAGAAAGGAAAAAATAAGGGGCAGTTAAATAATGCCTCTCCATCGACTATAAGACACATCCAATTTTGAGACAGTAGAGTTCAGTTCAGTTCAGTCGCTCAGTCATGTCCGACTCTTTGCGACCCCATGAATCGCAGCACGCCAGGCCTCCCTGTCCATCACCATCTCCCGGAATTCACTCAGACTCACGTCCATCGAGTCCGTGATGCCATCCAGCCATCTCATCCTCGGTCGTCCCCTTCTTCTCCTGCCCCCAATCCCTCCCAGCATCAGAGTCTTTTCCAATGAGTCAACTCTTCTCATGAGGTGGCCAAAGTACTGGGGTTTCAGCTTTAGCATCATTCCTTCCAAAGAAATCCCAGGGTTGATCTCCTTCAGAATGGACTGGTTGGATCTCCTTGCAGTCCAAGGGACTCTCAAGAGTCTTCTCCAACACCACAGTTCAAAAGCATCAATTCTTTTGTGACATTGTACAGGAGACAGGGATCAAGACCATCCCCGTAGAAAAGAAATGCAAAAAAGCAAAATGGCTGTCTGGGAGGCCTTACAAATAGCTGTGAAAAGAAGAGAGGTGAAAAGCAAAGGAGAAAGAGAAAGATATAAGCATCTGAGTGCAGAATTCCAAAGAATAGTAAGAAGAGATAAGAAAG
>SJYX01004662.1:214285-282283 GCA_006410675.1 Oreotragus oreotragus
CATCACCACCACCACCACCACCATCACCACCACCACCACCATCACCATCACCACCACCACCACCACCACCATCACCACCATCACCATCACCACCATCACCACCATCACCATCACCATCACCAGGCCCCGCTATGGCCTGGGCCCCCCCTGTTGCTGAGCCTGATGCTCCGTGCTCTACATGCACTATGTTACCAGGTTCTCACAAAGACCCTCTCCATTGACCTGGCCTTTTAAAAATAAGGTAGTATAGACTTAGGAAATTCATGACTGGACCGCAGTCATCATTTAGTCAATGTTAGTTCCAGGCCTTGAGCCAGGGCTGGACTGATTTCAAAGACTGTATCCCTAACTGTTCTGCTTCCCTGAGCCCTGGTCCACCCTGCAGAGCCCACTGTTCAGTTGGCAAAAAGAAAGTAATGGTAGAAAGAACATCTCCAAATACATAAACAGTGTATGTCTGCAGTGCTTTTTATCCCTTTCCAATTATTTAATTTTTGGAAAAACTCCATTTGCATCTAAGCAATTTACTTTTAAAAATCCTTCTGATTTCTTAAGTGGCACGCATAAAAATGAAGCTAAAATCCTTGTGAAATGCCTCATTGAATACTTGAGAAAGACAAAAACAATCAGTTCTGACAAGGCTGGAATTAAAGGCGCACTTGCCTGGGTTGTCTTTGTAATTCCACCCCATATAAATCATCCTTGTTTTCTGCCATCATGGGTTTATCAGAGACATTCTTGCCCTATAATTCGTCCTGAACACACTAGGCTTTACCTTTGGAAAAGTAATGAAGCACTGCCTGGCTAAAAGAGATAAAGATTTATCACGCCTTATACATGGAGATTAGAATGTAAACACAGAAATCTCAATTAACCTTCTAACCTGTAGGTCAGAAGGAGGGGGCTCCCAGTTATAATGAGAAGGCAATGCTGTTTCCTACAGACCCGTCCAGCTGGTGACAGAGTTCAGGGCACAGTGATTAGTTACCGGGACAGGAAAAGCCGAGGTGAGGAGGTTCATTCCTGAAGAAACCTGTGCCCCCAGCTAACCCAGAGGCGGGGTCAGAGACANATTACTGTTAAAAGACCGCTGCTGCTGCTGATAAGTTGCTTCAGTCATGTCTGCTTCTGTGCAACCCCATAAACGGCAGGCCACCAGGCTCCGCTGTCCCTGGAATTCATCAGGCAAGAACACTGGAGTGGGTTGCCATTTCCTTCTCCAATGCATGAAAGTGAAGAGTGAAAGTGCAGTCGCTCAGTCATGTCTAACCCTTAGCGACCCCATGGACTGCAGCCTACCAGGCCCCTCTGTCCATGAAGTTTTCCAGGCAAGAGTACTGGAGTGGGTTGCCATTGCCTTCTCTGTTAAAAGAGTAGAAAATTTATTATCTTAGCGATTAAAAAAACATTTGAGGCTTGAAGAATTTGAGAATAACTATCAAACAGTAAAACTATAATTATAAATAGTACCAAAGAAGTTAATAATCAAATACCTTATCAAACAATTTTCCAAACTTTTTGCTTTACTGATTATGTCTAAAACTTATTATATAACTATTACTTAGTAAATGAAGGATACACTGAATATCAGTTCAGTTCAGTCGCTCAGTCATATCCCACTCTTTGTGACCCTGTGGACTTCAGGAAGCCAGGCTTCCCTGTGCAGCACGAACTCCCGGAGCTTGCTTAAACTCATGTCCATAGAGTGGGTGATGCCACCTAACCATCTCAACCTTTGCCGTCCCCTTCTCCTCTCGCCTTCAGTCTTTCCCAACCTCAGGGTCTCTTCCAGCAAGTCAGTTCTTTGCATCAGTGGTCAAAGTATTGGAGGTTCAGCTTTAGCATCAGTCCTTCTAATTAATATTCAGGACTGATTTCCTTTAGGAGGGACTGGTTTGATATCCTTGTAGTCCAAGGGACTCTCAAGAGTCTTTTCCAACACCACAGTTCAAAAGGATCAGTTCTTCGGCACTCAGTTTTCTTTATAATCCAACTCTCACATCCATACATGACTACTGGAAAAACCATAGCTTTGACTAGACGGACCTTTGTTGGCAAAGTAATGTCTCTGCTTTTTAATATGCTGTCTAGTTTGGTCATAGTTTTTCTTCCAAGGAGCAAGTGTCTTTTAATTTCATGGCTGCAGTCACCATCTGCAGTGATTCTGGAGCCCCCCAAAAATAAACTCTCACTGTTACCATTGTTTCCCCATCTATTTGCCATGAAATGATGGGACTAAATGCCATGATCATAGTTTTCTGAATGTTGAGTTTTAAGCCAACATTTTCACTCTCTTCTTTCACTTTCATCAAGATCCTCTTTAGTTCTTCTTCGCTTTCTGCCATAAGGATGGTGTCATCTGCATATCTGAGGTTATTGATAATTTTCCCTGCAATCTTGTTTCCAGTTTATGCTTCCTCCAGCCCAGTGTTTCTCATGATGTACTCTGCATATAAGTTAAATAAGCAGGGTGACAATATACAGCCTTGACATAATCCTTTCCCGATTTGGAACCAGTCTATTCCATGTCCAGTTCTAACTGTTGCTTCTTGATCTGCATACAGATTTCTTAGGAGGCAGGTAATATACATATATTATTTATTCAGTGCTCACTTATTTTATTAAATTCTAACTCTCAAAAATATTCTTTGCAAGAAGTACATTTTACTTGGTGACTTTTACACAAAAGGCAACTTAATATTGAATATTGTAATTATTTTCCATTACTGATCTAGAGAACTATTAATGATATGACTAAATATCTCATCTGGAAATATCGTGCAATAGTGGCTATACATTTTATCTTGTGGAATTGTGAAATATGTACATATATAAAATTTAAGTATAATATTAAAACAATTTAAAATTTGTTTTTCATCATCAAGAATTTGTTCAAGAATAATAAGAGGAACTGACAAAATTCTGGAGGAAGTAAGAATCTGCAAATGAATTAGCAAGAGCTTTTCTTAAGCCAGATTGACATGAACATGCTAATGACTCTGTTCTGACTACCAGAGATTTCATTATAATTTACATCCTCAATTTGAGTGCTTGCAAGCCAAGAGAGCTATAACACTTTGGTTTAATAGTGCAAGCTCTGTAAGCAGTCTTCCCAGGTTTGTATCCCACATCTGTCCCGTATTAAATATGCACATATGTACAAGTTACCTAAGTTTCCTGTGCCTCAATAAAATAGACCAATAAAATTGGTCCTAATGCATTCAATAATTTAAGATAAAAACAGATCAAATACATTTCATTTAAATAATATTTTCCTAATTTATTCTATAGTAGTTTTTTTGTAAATTATAAAGGATAATATGTTCTTAGTGATAAATGTTGACAGATTGGAAACAAGAAAAATAAAGAAAACTAATCTTTTTTAAGAAAACATGAGGTATTCTTGATAGGTATTAATAATAATTGAAATATTAAAATGATATATCTCAGTTACTGTTTACTGAACTCTAACTGTATTTAACTTTACCAAGTATTTATGTGTTAGTATAAGAAGTCCTTACAACACAATTTTTGGGTAGGTATTATTATTCACATTTTAAGGATAAAAACTGTATGACAGAAGGTTTGTTTTGTTTGTTGAAACTAGTTCAGCTCATAAGATTTCAAGACCTTTCTTTTTGGATCCAAAACACTCCACCCTAAACACTATGTGCTTTTGAGGAAAATTGGGTTAATTGTCTTGTTGAAAAATGAACAGCTTAACAGTTACAGAGTTAGAGCTAATATTCTTGGCTATACATATGGTGATTAAGTAAGATTTCATAGGAAAAAGAAAACAACCAATTCTTGTGTACAACCCAAAACTAGGTAATAAAATACTGAAAGGAAACATGTAAATACTGTTTAACTTTAAGAAAACAATTTTTGTTTCAGCTCTTCTGTTTTGGATAATCTTATTGAACATCTCTGAATTTAAGACAAATGGTGTATTTTTTACATGTGTTTCTCCAGAGGATTTAGGACAGGAAGTCTCTTCCCTTACACGTGTTTCTCTGAGCTTTAGGTGGACTGATGGTACTTCCTTGATTTTCATAATTAATAGATATCCACCTCCCCTTTTCCATAGTTATGACTGTGGTTGCAAAAGAGGTTACTTTCCACCATGAAAATGCAGTTGGCAATGAAGTCCAATCTTTTGCTAAATCCCTGTGCTTAAAAGAGAGTAAGCTAATGCTCTTATCTTCTGATGTGTAGGTAAAGTATTATGTTGAGAAGGGTAGACTGAAAGGCCTTTTGAGATATTTTTCAACTCATTGTCAAGTGTTCTTAGCTTTGAGTACTCAATGTTGGATGTGTTGTGGGATGTCCAAAAGGAAGAGGTAGTAAATCATTCAGTATTCTAATAGCACAACTTAGGTCAGTCATCAACCCTGAGTTCTCAGGCTCCACTTACTCCATCTCTATAATAATCTCCACATAATCCATATATTCTGACAAAATGTGATCCACTGGAGAACAGAATGGCATACCATTTCAGTATTCTTGTCTTGAGAATCCCATGAATGGTATGAAAAGGCAAAAATATAGGACACTGAAAGAACTCCCCAGGTCAGTAGGTGCCGAAGATGCTACTGGAGAACAGTGGAGAAATAACTCCAGAGAGAATGAAGAGACGGAGTCAAAGGAAAAACAATGCCCAGTTGTGAATGTGATTGGTGATGGAAGTAAAGTCTGAAGCTGTAAAAAACAATGTTGCGTAGGAAGCTGGAATGTTAGGTCCATGAATCAAGGTAAATTAGAAGTGGTCAAACAGGAGATGGCAAGAGTGAACATCGACATTTTAGGAATCAGTGAACTAAAATGGACCGGAAAGGGTAAATTTAACTCAGATGACCATTATATCTACTACTGTGGGCAAAAATCCCTTAGAAAAAATGAGATGGCCTTCATAATCAACAAAAGAGTCTGAAAAGCAGTACTTGGGTGAGATCTCAAAAATCAGATAGTGATCTCTGTTTGTTTCCAAGGCAAAACATTCAATATCACAGTAATCCAAGTCTATGCCCTGACCAGTAATGCTAAAATGCTGAAGTTGAACAATTCTATGAAGACTTACAAGATCTTCTAGAACTAACACCCAAAAAAGATGTCTTTTTCATTATAGGGTCTGCTGCTGCTGCTGCTAAGTCGCTTCAGTCATGTCCGACTCTGTGAGACCCCATAGACAGCAGCCCACCGGGCTCCCCCATCCCTGAGATTCTCTAGGCAAGAATACTGGAGTGGGTTGCCATTTCCTTCTCCAATGCATGAAAGTGAAAAGTGAAAGTGAAGTCGCTCAGTCATATCTGACTCCTAGCTACCCCATGGACTGCAGCCCATCAGGCTCCTCCGTCCATGAAATTTTCCAGGCAAGAGTACTGGGGTGGGGTGCCATTGCCTTCCCCGCATTATAGGGGACTGGAATGCAAAAGTAGAAAGTCAAGAGATACCTGGAGTAACAGGCAAATTTGGCTTAGAAATACAAAATGAAGCAGGGCAAAGACTAACAGAGCTTTACAAAGAGAACTCACTGGTCATAGCAAACACCATGTTCCACCAACACAAGAGAAGACTCTACACATGGACATTACCACATGGTCAATACTGAAATTAGATTGATTATACTCTTTGCAGCCAAAGATGGAGAAGCTCTATACAGTCAGCAAAAACAAGACTGGGAGCTGACTGTGGCTCAGATTATGAACTCCTTATTGCCATATTCCAACTGAAATTGAAGAAAGTAGGGAAAACTACTAGACCATTCAAGTATGACCTAAATAAAATTCTTTATGATTATACAGTGGAAATGACAAACAGATTCAAGGGATTACATATGATAGACAGAGTGCCTGAAGAACTATGGACAGATGTTTGTGACATTGTACAGGAGGAAGTGATCAGGACCATTCCCAAGAAAAGGAAACGCAAAAAAAAAAAAAGGCAAAATGGCTGTCTGAGGAGGCCTTACAAATAGCTGGGAAAAGAAGAGAACCTAGAGGCAAAGGAGAAAAGGAAAAATATACACATTTGAATGCAGAGTTCCAAAGAATAGCAAGGAGAGAGAAGAAAGCCTCCCTCAGTGATCAATGCAAAGAAATATAGGAAAACAGTAGAATGGGAAAGACTAGAGATCTCTTCAAGAACATTAGAGATACCATGGGAACATTTCATGCAAAGATGGGCACAATAAAGGACATAAATGGTATGGACTAACAGAAGCAGAAGATATTCAGAAGAGGTGGCAAGAATACACGGAATAAACATTCAGAAAATATCTTCATGACCCAGATAATCACGATGGTGTGATCACTATCTAAAGCCAGACATCCTGGTATACGAAGTCAAGTAGGCCTTAGGAAGCATCACTGCAAACAATGCTAGTGGGGGATATGGAATTTCAGTTGAGCTATTTCAAATCCTAATAGATTGAACTACTGTGAAAGTGCTGCACTCAATATACCAACAGACTTGGAAAACTCAGCAGTGGCCACAGGATTGGAAGGTCAGTTTTCATTTGAGTCCCAAAGATAGGCAAGGCCAATGAATGCTCATACTACTGCACAATTGCACTCATTTCAAATGCTAGGATAGTAATGCTCAAAATTCTCCAAGCCAGGCTTCAACAGAATGTGAACCTTGAAGTTTCAGATGTTCAAGCTGGATTTCGAAAAGGCAAAGGAACCAGAGATCAAATTGCCAACATCTGTTGGATCATGAAAATAGCAAGAGTGTTCCAGCGAAACATCTACTTCTGCTTTATTGACTATGCTAAAGCCTTTGGTGGTGTAGATCACAGCAAATGGTGGAAAATTCTTCAAGAAATGGGAATACCAGAGCACCTTACCTACCTCCTGAGAAATCTATATGCAGATCAAGAAGCAACAGTTAGAACTGGACATGGAACACCAGACTGGTTTCAAATTGGGAAAGGAGTATGTCAAGGCTGTATATTGTCACCCTGCTTATTTAACTTATATGCAGAGTGAATCATGTGAAACGCTGGGCTGGATGAAGCACAAGCTGGAATCAAAATTGCCAGGAAAAATATCAGTTACCTTAGATATGCAGACAACACCACCCGTATGGCATAAAGTCAAGAAGAACTAAAGAACCTCTTGAAAGCAAAAGAGGAGAGTGAAAATGTTGGCTTAAAACTCAATATTCAGAAAACTAAGACCATGACATCCGGTCCTATCACCTCATGGCAAATGGTTGGGGAAACAATGGAAAGAGTGACAAACTTTATTTTCTTGGGCTCCAAAACCATTGCAGATGATGACTGCAGCCATGAAATTAAGAGACTCTTGCTCCTTGGAAGAAAAACTAAGACCAAATTAGACAGCCTATTAAAAAGCAGAGACATTACTTTGCCAGCAAGGATCCATCTGCTCAAAGGTATGGTTTTTCCAGTAGTCATGTGTGGACGTGAGAGTTGGACCATAAAGAAAGCTGAGCATTGAAGAATTGATGCTTTTGAATTGTAGTTTTGGAGAAGACTCTTGAGAGTACCTCTGACTTCAAGGAAATCCAACCAGTCCATCCTAAAGGAAATCAGTTTTGAATATTCATTGGAAGGACTGATACTGAAGCTGAAACTCCAATACATTGGCCGCCTGATGCAAAGAACTGACTCACTGGGAAAACAACAACAACAACAACAACAACCCTGAATCTGGGAGAGATTGAAGGAGGGAGGAGAAGGGGATGACAAAGGTTGAGATAGTTGGATGGCATCACCGACTTGATGGACGTGAGTTTGAGTAAGTTCCGGGCATTGGTGATGGACAGATAAGCCTGGTGTGATGTGGTCCATGGGGGCGTAAAGAGTAGGACTTGACTGAGCGATTAAATTGAACCCATGTGTTCAATACCAAAAGAATTGAAGACAGTTTTTTTTTTTAGTCTCTCTCTCTCTCTCTCTTTCACTCTTTTACCTTTGAAATAACTTTAGTAGATAAAAAACTTGTATGAAAACTTTGCTGAGTTTATTACAATATCAAAACAAATGGTTTGATTTCTCCATAATCACAGTGTCTTGTTTTCCTGAAGGTACTTGGGCACAACCTATACCTAAGACAAAAATGATCAGACAGTTCATGAGCGATTATGCCAAGGTACTTCGGACAATCTTGTGATAGAAATCTAGGAAAACTTTTGGCCACATTTCATGTTACAGTGCTCCCTAAATCTATTAATATGTGGCCTTGCTGAACTCTCAGTAACAGAGCAGGGAAAAATAAAGCTAATATTGTTCCATTCTCACGGGATCACTTATGTAAGTTATAACAAGGAAAGTGAACAACCAATGAAATCTGTGGTCTTAAATCTCATATTGTGTCACGAGAAACTCCTCAGGTTTTCTAAAAATAAGAAAAGGAGAGCCTTCCATTTCCAATATTGTGAGAGTCGGGGGACTTGAAATAACTTTCCTCTTGACAACTAGACGTTTTAAATGAAATGTATTTTAAATGATAGCATGGCAAAATATTAAGTAATTTTCCAAAAAAAAAACAATAAAATTAGGCAAAATTAAAATAGACAAAACAATGAAGTCAGGAACTAAGACAATAAGCAGCTGACTTTGTTCTCAGGGCATTTGCAAAATGAGTGAAATTGAAATTTGGTGGTTAAGTCTCACAGGTCATAAAGAGGTACAACTCTGAGCCTAGATAATAAGTCTAATAAGAGTACTACTACTGGTAAATCTATGATTCTAAACAACCTTTCTGTCAATGTGTGATAAAACATAACTGCTCTGTGCTTAAAATGGAGGGCAAGAAAAATGATCTTAAACTTACTAATGAGATTACTTTGCTGAAATTTGGGGATTACAAACATGCCAAAATCACAAAATTAAGGTTGTCTGACAAGCTTGAAGCTGATAATTTTATTTTAGTTAGCAAATTAAAATACAAAGTTCCTTTGAAGCAAATCCGTTTTGTATTTGAAGCAAACTCAAAACCTCTTTAAAGGGTGCACCTCAAAAACATCTATAAACCAGGCAAATACTAAATTTACAGATAGAACTATATTGACCATATTGAGTGAGGCAGTCTGCCATGGGCTTAAGCATCCGTATACATAATTTTGAGTGTGGCAGATTACATGATATAATGTCTCCTTCTATTGAGCAATTTCTGTAGGTACATAGGCAGCAAGGTAGGTGAAGGCAACCACAGTAGAACTTCCCTGTAGTTTTTTTCTTCCTGGAGGTAGGGGTTGAGAAAAGGAACTGGGCTGGGTTGTCTATTTGCAGGATGTTTGCTATTTGCTCAAAAACTACTAGCCTTGGGTACTAGATCCAAAATACAAACCACAGCACATGCAAACATAGTCTTATCCTAAGTCATGTGACCCTGAAGAAGTTAGGCCTTTTTTTTTTAAATTATAATACCCTGAGTTTCTGTAGTTTGGTATGAGTATTAAATGGTCCTTTGTTTCTTCAGTTAAGTTCAGTTCAGTCACTCAGTCGTGTCCGACTCTTTGTGACCCCATGAATCGCAGCACGCCAGGCCTCCCTGTCCATCACCAACTCCCAGAGTTCACTCAAACTCATGTGCATCAAGTCAGTGATGCAATCCAGCCATCTCATCCTCTGTAATCCCCTTCTCATCCTGCCCTCAACCCCTCCCAGCATTAAGGTCTTTTCCAATGAGTCAACTCTTTGCATGAGGTGGCCAAAGTATTGGNGCTTCAGTCATGTCCGACTCTGTGAGACCCCATAGACAGCAGCCCACCGGGCTCCCCCATCCCTGAGATTCTCTAGGCAAGAATACTGGAGTGGGTTGCCATTTCCTTCTCCAATGCATGAAAGTGAAAAGTGAAAGTGAAGTCGCTCAGTCATATCTGACTCCTAGCTACCCCATGGACTGCAGCCCATCAGGCTCCTCCGTCCATGAAATTTTCCAGGCAAGAGTACTGGGGTGGGGTGCCATTGCCTTCCCCGCATTATAGGGGACTGGAATGCAAAAGTAGAAAGTCAAGAGATACCTGGAGTAACAGGCAAATTTGGCTTAGAAATACAAAATGAAGCAGGGCAAAGACTAACAGAGCTTTACAAAGAGAACTCACTGGTCATAGCAAACACCATGTTCCACCAACACAAGAGAAGACTCTACACATGGACATTACCACATGGTCAATACTGAAATTAGATTGATTATACTCTTTGCAGCCAAAGATGGAGAAGCTCTATACAGTCAGCAAAAACAAGACTGGGAGCTGACTGTGGCTCAGATTATGAACTCCTTATTGCCATATTCCAACTGAAATTGAAGAAAGTAGGGAAAACTACTAGACCATTCAAGTATGACCTAAATAAAATTCTTTATGATTATACAGTGGAAATGACAAACAGATTCAAGGGATTACATATGATAGACAGAGTGCCTGAAGAACTATGGACAGATGTTTGTGACATTGTACAGGAGGAAGTGATCAGGACCATTCCCAAGAAAAGGAAACGCAAAAAAAAAAAAAGGCAAAATGGCTGTCTGAGGAGGCCTTACAAATAGCTGGGAAAAGAAGAGAACCTAGAGGCAAAGGAGAAAAGGAAAAATATACACATTTGAATGCAGAGTTCCAAAGAATAGCAAGGAGAGAGAAGAAAGCCTCCCTCAGTGATCAATGCAAAGAAATATAGGAAAACAGTAGAATGGGAAAGACTAGAGATCTCTTCAAGAACATTAGAGATACCATGGGAACATTTCATGCAAAGATGGGCACAATAAAGGACATAAATGGTATGGACTAACAGAAGCAGAAGATATTCAGAAGAGGTGGCAAGAATACACGGAATAAACATTCAGAAAATATCTTCATGACCCAGATAATCATGATGGTGTGATCACTATCTAAAGCCAGACATCCTGGTATACGAAGTCAAGTAGGCCTTAGGAAGCATCACTGCAAACAATGCTAGTGGGGGATATGGAATTTCAGTTGAGCTATTTCAAATCCTAATAGATTGAACTACTGTGAAAGTGCTGCACTCAATATACCAACAGACTTGGAAAACTCAGCAGTGGCCACAGGATTGGAAGGTCAGTTTTCATTTGAGTCCCAAAGATAGGCAAGGCCAATGAATGCTCATACTACTGCACAATTGCACTCATTTCAAATGCTAGGATAGTAATGCTCAAAATTCTCCAAGCCAGGCTTCAACAGAATGTGAACCTTGAAGTTTCAGATGTTCAAGCTGGATTTCGAAAAGGCAAAGGAACCAGAGATCAAATTGCCAACATCTGTTGGATCATGAAAATAGCAAGAGTGTTCCAGCGAAACATCTACTTCTGCTTTATTGACTATGCTAAAGCCTTTGGTGGTGTAGATCACAGCAAATGGTGGAAAATTCTTCAAGAAATGGGAATACCAGAGCACCTTACCTACCTCCTGAGAAATCTATATGCAGATCAAGAAGCAACAGTTAGAACTGGACATGGAACACCAGACTGGTTTCAAATTGGGAAAGGAGTATGTCAAGGCTGTATATTGTCACCCTGCTTATTTAACTTATANCCAGAGCACCTTACCTACCTCCTGAGAAATCTATATGCAGATCAAGAAGCAACAGTTAGAACTGGACATGGAACACCAGACTGGTTTCAAATTGGGAAAGGAGTATGTCAAGGCTGTATATTGTCACCCTGCTTATTTAACTTATATGCAGAGTGAATCATGTGAAACGCTGGGCTGGATGAAGCACAAGCTGGAATCAAAATTGCCAGGAAAAATATCAGTTACCTTAGATATGCAGACAACACCACCCGTATGGCATAAAGTCAAGAAGAACTAAAGAACCTCTTGAAAGCAAAAGAGGAGAGTGAAAATGTTGGCTTAAAACTCAATATTCAGAAAACTAAGACCATGACATCCGGTCCTATCACCTCATGGCAAATGGTTGGGGAAACAATGGAAAGAGTGACAAACTTTATTTTCTTGGGCTCCAAAACCATTGCAGATGATGACTGCAGCCATGAAATTAAGAGACTCTTGCTCCTTGGAAGAAAAACTAAGACCAAATTAGACAGCCTATTAAAAAGCAGAGACATTACTTTGCCAGCAAGGATCCATCTGCTCAAAGGTATGGTTTTTCCAGTAGTCATGTGTGGACGTGAGAGTTGGACCATAAAGAAAGCTGAGCATTGAAGAATTGATGCTTTTGAATTGTAGTTTTGGAGAAGACTCTTGAGAGTACCTCTGACTTCAAGGAAATCCAACCAGTCCATCCTAAAGGAAATCAGTTTTGAATATTCATTGGAAGGACTGATACTGAAGCTGAAACTCCAATACATTGGCCGCCTGATGCAAAGAACTGACTCACTGGGAAAACAACAACAACAACAACAACAACCCTGAATCTGGGAGAGATTGAAGGAGGGAGGAGAAGGGGATGACAAAGGTTGAGATAGTTGGATGGCATCACCGACTTGATGGACGTGAGTTTGAGTAAGTTCCGGGCATTGGTGATGGACAGATAAGCCTGGTGTGATGTGGTCCATGGGGGCGTAAAGAGTAGGACTTGACTGAGCGATTAAATTGAACCCATGTGTTCAATACCAAAAGAATTGAAGACAGTTTTTTTTTTTAGTCTCTCTCTCTCTCTCTCTTTCACTCTTTTACCTTTGAAATAACTTTAGTAGATAAAAAACTTGTATGAAAACTTTGCTGAGTTTATTACAATATCAAAACAAATGGTTTGATTTCTCCATAATCACAGTGTCTTGTTTTCCTGAAGGTACTTGGGCACAACCTATACCTAAGACAAAAATCAGACAGTTCATGAGCGATTATGCCAAGGTACTTCGGACAATCTTGTGATAGAAATCTAGGAAAACTTTTGGCCACATTTCATGTTACAGTGCTCCCTAAATCTATTAATATATGGCCTTGCTGAACTCTCAGTAACAGAGCAGGGAAAAATAAAGCTAATATTGTTCCATTCTCACGGGATCACTTATGTAAGTTATAACAAGGAAAGTGAACAACCAATGAAATCTGTGGTCTTAAATCTCATATTGTGTCACGAGAAACTCCTCAGGTTTTCTAAAAATAAGAAAAGGAGAGCCTTCCATTTCCAATATTGTGAGAGTCGGGGGACTTGAAATAACTTTCCTCTTGACAACTAGACGTTTTAAATGAAATGTATTTTAAATGATAGCATGGCAAAATATTAAGTAATTTTCCAAAAAAAAAACAATAAAATTAGGCAAAATTAAAATAGACAAAACAATGAAGTCAGGAACTAAGACAATAAGCAGCTGACTTTGTTCTCAGGGCATTTGCAAAATGAGTGAAATTGAAATTTGGTGGTTAAGTCTCACAGGACATAAAGAGGTACAACTCTGAGCCTAGATAATAAGTCTAATAAGAGTACTACTACTGGTAAATCTATGATTCTAAACAACCTTTCTGTCAATGTGTGATAAAACATAACTGCTCTGTGCTTAAAATGGAGGGCAAGAAAAATGATCTTAAACTTACTAATGAGATTACTTTGCTGAAATTTGGGGATTACAAACATGCCAAAATCACAAAATTAAGGTTGTCTGACAAGCTTGAAGCTGATAATTTTATTTTAGTTAGCAAATTAAAATACAAAGTTCCTTTGAAGCAAATCCGTTTTGTATTTGAAGCAAACTCAAAACCTCTTTAAAGGGTGCACCTCAAAAACATCTATAAACCAGGCAAATACTAAATTTACAGATAGAACTATATTGACCATATTGAGTGAGGCAGTCTGCCATGGGCTTAAGCATCCGTATACATAATTTTGAGTGTGGCAGATTACATGATATAATGTCTCCTTCTATTGAGCAATTTCTGTAGGTACATAGGCAGCAAGGTAGGTGAAGGCAACCACAGTAGAACTTCCCTGTAGTTTTTTTCTTCCTGGAGGTAGGGGTGGAGAAAAGGAACTGGGCTGGGTTGTCTATTTGCAGGATGTTTGCTATTTGCTCAAAAACTACTAGCCTTGGGTACTAGATCCAAAATACAAACCACAGCACATGCAAACATAGTCTTATCCTAAGTCATGTGACCCTGAAGAAGTTAGGCCTTTTTTTTTTTAATTATAATACCCTGAGTTTCTGTAGTTTGGTATGAGTATTAAATGGTCCTTTGTTTCTTCAGTTAAGTTCAGTTCAGTCACTCAGTCGTGTCCGACTCTTTGTGACCCCATGAATCGCAGCACGCCAGGCCTCCCTGTCCATCACCAACTCCCAGAGTTCACTCAAACTCATGTGCATCAAGTCAGTGATGCAATCCAGCCATCTCATCCTCTGTAATCCCCTTCTCATCCTGCCCTCAACCCCTCCCAGCATTAAGGTCTTTTCCAATGAGTCAACTCTTTGCATGAGGTGGCCAAAGTATTGGAGTTTCAGCTTCAGCATCAGTCCTTCCAATGAATACCCAGGACTGATCTCCTTTAGGATGGAGAGTCCAAGGGACTCTCAAGAGTCTTCTCCAGCACCACAGTTCTAAAGCATCAATTCTTCAGCACTCAGCTTTCTTCACAGTCCAACTCTCACAGGAGTCTTTTTCCCGCACCTGTGAGATTGTGACAGAAAAAAAAATTATATATATATATATATGCTGCTAAGTCACTTCAGTCATGCCTGACTCTGTGCGACCCCATAGACGTCAGCCCACCAGGCTCCCCCGTCCCTGGGATTCTCCAGGCAAGAACGCTGGAGTGGGTTGCCATTTCCTTCTCCAATGCATGAAAGTGAAAAGTGAAAGTAAAGTCGCTCAGTTGTGTCTGACTCTTTGTAACCCCATGGACTGCAGTCTACCAGGCTCCTCCATCCATGGGATTTTCTAGGCAAGAGTACTGGGGTGGGGTGCCATTGCCTTTTCCAATATATATATAGTGACAGCCTAATTTGTTAGATTGCAACTAAAGTAAAATCTCAGACCTCTTCATAGTTCTTGGCAGTCATCTTCATGATGCTGACAAGAGGTGGAATGGATTTTTAAAATAAATTCAATTGTTATTGTACCAAGGGCACAATGTGACAATAACAGGTCTTTTCACTATAGTCCAATCAATTGTGCCTCTTCCTGCGTCTTCTCACTCTACCAATCAAGAACTTTAATTTTAATTTAGGTCGTGTCAGTGATTGCCTCAAGGGCTGGAAACATAAATTTCATTTAGTAACTTCAAGGAGGGCATTCAGAAGGTCCGTCAGTTTTCAAAGTCTTCCATTAGAGAACTAGCCACCAAGATCTGAGGAGCCCCAAGTGCCATAGGAATAGACTAACGTGGAAGGGAATTGAGATATGCAGCCTCAACTGAGCTCCCAGAAAATTCACAGCCAGCACCAGCTTCCAGCATGGGAATCATGAACTGGCTTCTGCTGAGTTTTACTGATCCTGGTTGGACTGTTTTCATTGATAGGACTAAAAGCAGAGAAACCACTAATCCATCCATTCCCCAAAAGTGAAGATGCATCCATTCCAATGGCATTGTACTGTAAGATAGCACAATATTACTATAATTGATGTATTGATATTTAATAAACCATTTAAAAGCAGTTTTAAACCCAGACCACCTGAGCTGCCTCCTGAGAAATCTGTACTCAGGTCAAGAAACAACAGTTAGAACTGGACATGGAACAACAGACTGGTACCAGATTGAGAAAGGAGTATGTCAAGGCTGTATATACAATATACACCCTGTTTATTTAACTTATATGCAGAGTACATCATGTGAAATGCTGGGCTGAATGAAACACAAGCTGGAATCAAGATTGCTGGGAGAAATACCAGTAACCTCAGATATGCAGATAACACCACCCTTATGGCAGAAAGCAAAAAAGAACTAAAGAAGCTCTTCACGAAAATGAAAGAGAGTGAAAAAGTTGGCTTAAAACTAAACATTCAGAAAACTAAGATCATGGCATCCGGTCCCATCACTTCATAGAAATTCAATGGGGAAACAATGAGAGATGTTATTTTCTTGGGCTTCAAATCAATGCAGATGGTGACTGCAGCCATGCAATTAAAAGACGCTTGCTCTTTGAAAGAAAAGCTATGACAAACCTAGAGAGCATATTGAAAAGCAGAGACATTACTTTGCCAACAAAAGTCCATCTAGTCAAAGCTATGGTTTTTCCAGTAGTCATGTATGGACATGAGAGGTGGACTATAAAGAAAGCTGAGTGCCAAAGAATTGATGCTTTTGAACTGTAGTGTTGGAGAAGACTCTTGAGAGTCTCTTGGACTGCGAGGAGATCCAACCAGTCCATCCTAAAGGAAATCAGTCCTGAATATTCATTGGAAGGACTGATGCTGAAGCTGAAACTCCAATACTTTAGCCATCTGATGCAAAGAACTGACTCATTGTAAAAGACCCTAATGCTGGGAAAGACTGAAGGCGGGAGGAGAAGGGGATGATAGGGGATGAGATGGTTGGATGGCATCACCGACTCAGACATGAGTTTGAGTAAGCTCTGGAAGTTGATGCTGGACAGGTAAGCCTGACATGCTGTAGTCCCTGGAGTTGCAAAGTCGGACACGACTGAGTGACTGAAGAGAACTGAAAGCAGTTTTAGGATGGTAGGAAAAAAAACAGTTTAGAAAGTACAGAAAGTTCCCATATGCACCTGCTTCCCTTCACAGAGTTTCTCCTACTGTTAACATCTTGCATTAGTGTGGCACGTTTGTAACAACTGATGAACTAATACTAATGTGTGCTTATTAACTAAAGATCATAGTTTGCATTAGGATTCATGTATAACTGTATAATGTTAATAAATGTATAATGTCATATATCTACCATTATGGTACCGTTTATCATAGTTTCAGTGCCCTAAAAAACTCTGTGCTCTACCTCTCCTCCCACTGAAGCATTGGCAACTGCTTTTTGTTTTTACTGTCTAGAGTATATACCTTTTTTAGACTGGCTTCTCTCATGTTATAATATACCTGTAATTTTCCTTCATATCTTCCCATGGTTTGACAGTTAATTTCTGTTTATTACTAAACAATACTCCATTGTATAAGTATTTATTTATTCAACCATTAAAAGGCATTTAGTTTTCTTCCAAATTCTGGAAATTATGAATAAGACTATTTTGAACATTTGCATGAAGGTCACTACATAGACACTTCAAAACTCATTTGAATAAATACCTGGTTGTAACAGCGACTGTGTGGTGCTGGAGCAGTGGCTGCACAGCACTAGAGCAACTGTAAGGAGATACCCTACATCCAAGGGCAAAGTAGAAGCCCCAGCAACATGGTAGGAGGGACAAAATTGCATTTAGAATCAAACCCCACTTCCACCAGAGACTCTCAGAGGGCTCATACAAACCTTGTGCACACCAGGACCCAGAGACCCCACAGAGACTGAGACAGAACTGTATTTGAGTGTCTCCTTTGGAGGTATGGGTCAGCAGTGGACTGCCACAGGGGCAGGGGCTCTGGGTGCAGCAGACATGGATATGACATGTCTTCTTGGAAGAGGTCTTCATTAACCCCACCATAGAGCTGCCAGAACTTACACAGAAGTGGGAAATAGACTCTTAGAGGACACAAGCAGAACCTTGTGCACCAGGACCCAGGAGAAGGAAGCAGTGACCTCACAAGAGGCTGACTCAGACTTGCCTGTGAGTGTTCAGGAGTATCTGGCAGAGGCGTGGGTCAGAGGTGGCCTGCTGCCGAGTTGGGGGCACTGAGTGTAGCAGTGCATGCGTGGGACCTTATGAGGGAGGTCGCCATTATCTTCATTACCTCCACTATAGTAAATAATAAGGAGGGAACACAGCCTCAACCATCAACAGAAAATTGGATTAAAGATTTACTGATTATGGCCCCACCCAACAGAACAAGACCCTTTCCCCCTCAGTCCCATTAGGAAGCTTCCATGTCTCTTAGCCATATCCATCAGAGGGCAGATGGACTGAAAACCACAATCACAGAAACTAACCAACTTGATCATATGGACCACAGCTTTGTCTAACTCAATGAAACTATGAGCCATACCAGCTAGAGCCAGCCAAGACAGACGGGTCATGATGGAGAGTTCTGACAAAACGTGGTCCACTGGAGAGCAGAATGGCAAACCACTTCAGTATTCTTGTCTTGAGAACCTCATGAAAAGTATGAAAAGGCAAAAAGATAGGACACTGAAAGGTGAACTCACCAGGTCGGTAGGTGCCCAACATGCTACTGGAGATCAGTGGAGAAATAACTCCACAAAGTATGAAGAGACAGAGCCAAAGCAAAAACAACACCCAGGTGTGGATGTGACTGGTGATGGAAGTAAAGTCCAATACTGTAAAAACAATGTTGCATAGGAACCTTGAATGTTAGGTCCATGAATCAAGACAAATTGGACATGGTCAAACAGGAGATAGCAAGAGTGAACATCGACATTTTAGGAATCAGTTAAGTAAAATGGACTAGAATGGGTGAATTTAACTCAGATGACAGTTATATCTACTACTGTGAGCAAGAATCCATGAGAAGAAATGGAGTAGCCATCACAGTCAACAAGAGTTCAAAATGCAGTACTTGGAGGCAGTCTCAAAAATTGAATGTTAGGTCCATGAATCAAGACAAATTGGACATGGTCAAACAGGAGATAGCAAGAGTGAACATCGACATTTTAGGAATCAGTTAAGTAAAATGGACTAGAATGGGTGAATTTAACTCAGATGACAGTTATATCTACTACTGTGAGCAAGAATCCATGAGAAGAAATGGAGTAGCCATCACAGTCAACAAGAGTTCAAAATGCAGTACTTGGAGGCAGTCTCAAAAAAAGGCAGAATGATCTCTGTTCATTTCCAAGGCAAACCATTCAATATCACAGTAATCCAAGTCTATGCCCTGACCAGTAATGCTGAAGAAGTTGAAGTTGAACAGTTCTATGAAGACCTACAAGATCTTCTAGAACTAACACCCCCCAAAAGATGTCCTTTTCATTATAGGGGACTGGAATGCAAAAGTAGGAATTCAATAAATACCTGGAGTAACAGGCAAATTTGGCTTTGGAATATAGAATGAAGTAAGGCAAAAGCTAGTGGTTTTGCCAAGAGAATGCAGTGGTCATAGCAAAAACCCTGTTCCATCAACACAAGAGAAGACTCTACACATGGGCATCACCAGATGGTCAATACGGAAATCCTATTGATTATATTCTTTACAGCCAAAGATGGAGAAGCTCTGTACAGTCAGCAAAAATGAGACTGGGAGCTGACTGTGGCTCAGATCATGAATGAAGAAGTGAGGTCGCTCAGTCATGTCTGACTCTTTGCGACCCCATGGACTCTAGCTTATCAGACTCCTTCGTCCATGGGATTCTCCAGGCAAGAGTACTGGAGTGGGTTGCCATACCTTATGCCAAACTCAGGCTTACATTGAAGAAACTAGGGGAAACCACTAGACCATTCAGGTATGACCTAAATCCCTTTTGATGATAGTGTGGAAGTGAGAAATAGACTCAAGGGATCTATCAAATAGATCTGATAGACATAGTGCCTGAAAAATGATGGACAGTTTTCGTGACATTATACAAGAGGCAGGTATCAAGACCATCCCCAAGGAAAAGACATGCAAAAAGGCAAAATGGTTGTCTGAGGAGTCCTTACAAATAGCTGAGAAAAGAAGAGAAGCAAAAGGCCAAGGAAAAAAAAAGAGAGATGTACCCATTTGAATGCAGATTTCCTAAGAATAGCAAGGAGAGGTAAGAAAGCCTCCCTCAGTGATCAATGGAAAGAAATACAGGAAAACAGTAGAATTGAGATCTCTTCAAGAACGTGGAGATACCAAGGGAACATTTATGCAAAGATGGGCACAACAAATGATAGACATGGCATGGACCTAAAAGAAGCAGAAGATATTAAAAATAGGTGGCAAGAATACACAGAAGAACTATACAGAAAAGATCTTCACGACCCAGATAATCACAATGGTGTGATCACTCACCTAGAGCCAGACATCCTGGTATATGAAGTCAAGTGGGCCTTAGGAAGCATCACTACAAACAAAGCTAGTGGAGGTGATGGAATTCCAGTTGAGCTCTTTCAAATCCTGAAAGATGATGCTGTGAAAGTTCAGCTCTCAATATGCCAGCAAATTTGGAAAACTTAGCAGTGGCCACAGAACTGGTAAAGGCCAGTTTTTATTCCAATCCCAAAGAAAGGCAATGCCAAAGAATGCTCAAACTACCACACAATTGCACTCTTCTCACATTCTAGTAAAGTAACAATCAAAACCTCCAAGCCAGTCTTCAACAGAATGTTAACCGTGAAGTTTCACATGTTCAAGTTGGATTTTGAAAAGGCAGAGGAACCAAAGATCTAATTGCTAACATCTGTTTGATCATCAAAAAAGCAAGAGAGTTCCAAAAAAAACATCTGCTTTATTGAATATGCCACAGCCTTTGACTGTGTGGATCACCACAAACTGTGGAAAATTCTGAAAGAGATGGGAATACCAGACCACCTCACCTGCCTCTTGAGAAATCTATATGCAGATCAAGAAGCAACAATTAGAACTAGACATGGAATAACATAGTGGTTCCTAATCAGGAAAGGAGTACGCCAAGACTGTATATTGTCACTCTGCTTATTTAACTTTTATACAGAGTACATCATGGGAAGTGCTGTACTGAATGAAGCACAAGCTGGAATCAAGATTGCTGGGGAAAATATCAATAACCTCAGATACACAGATGCCACCACTGTTATGGCCTAAAGCAAAGAAGAACTAAAGAACTTCTTGATGAAAGCAAAAGAGGAGAGTGAAAAGTTGGCTTAAAACTTAACATTCAGAAAACAAAAATCATGGCATCTGGTCCTGTCACTTCATGGCAAGTAGATGGGGAAACAATGACAGACTTCATTGAAAACACTGGCAGAGTTCATCTTTTGGACTCCAAAATCACAGCAGGAGGTGACTGCAGCCATGAAATTAAAAAATGCTTGCTCTTTGGAAGAAAAATTGTGACCAACCTAGACAGCATATTAAAAAGCAGAGTTAACTTTGCCAACCAAGTTCCGTCTAGTCAAAGGTATGGCTTTTCCAGTAGTCATGTATGGATGTGAGAGTTGGACTGTAAAGAAAGCTGAGCACTGAAGAACTGATGCTTTTGAACTGTGTTGTTGGAGAAGACTCTTGAGAGTCCCTTGGACTGTGAGGAGATCCAACCAGTCCATCTTAAAGCAAATCAGTCCTGAATTTTCATTGGAAAGACTGATGCTGAAGCTGAAACTCCAATACTTTAGCTACCTGATGTGAAGAGCTGACTCACTGGGAAAGACTCTGATCTTAGGAAAGATTGAAGGCAGGAGAGAAGGGGATGACAGAGAATGAGATGGTTGGATGGCTTCACCAACTCAATGGACAGGAGTTTGTGTAAACTCCAAGAGTTGGTAATGTAGAGGAACTTCTGGTGTGCTGCCATCCATGGGGGTCACAAAAAGTTGAACACGACTGAAAGACTGAATTAAACTGAACTGATTAATCCTGGATTGTATGGTAAGTGTATGCCTAGGTTTGTAAGAAATATCCAAGCAGTTTTCCAAAGTCACTGTACCATTTTTCATTCCCACCAGCAATAAGTGAGAGTTCTTGTTGCTTCTCAACCAAATCTGAAAACAGTCATCTTGGACAAATATAATAGAGGAGAGACTCTAGATCCAGGCCCACACTTAGAGAGAATAGGAATGAGGGAGGTCAAAACAACACACACCACCAGACCAAGCCCTGCATTCGGGCAGTGGCTTTCTTTAGAAAGAGGAGCCTTGTGTTTGGAGAATATGTAATGTCAATTTTAGCAGTGATGTTACAGAAATAAGATACATTAAATAAATCTTGTTATATCAATGTTATGGTAAAGAAATGTGAAGTCATATTTTTGACTTTCTTTGCAATCATTCTTTGACATTACTGAGATTTAATTACTCAAATCTTAACAAAAATTATTAAAATTTCTATAGTTCAGATAACTTCTTCCTGGGACTAGGAATTTATCAATACATGGAGTGAATTAACTGATTTATATTTACCGTTAGATTATTGAAAAAAACAAACAAACATACTTTCTAGTAAGCAATTCATGTATTATATTATATCTGTAAGAATTTTTAATAGAAGTTGTCCATGCTTGAGCAACTAATATAATGAATACTAATGGCTACCCACAGAAAATATTCCATTGGTAGAATGAAACTATTAATTAGTTTATTATTAAATGATAACCTTTTAAAATAAAAACATGAAAAAATATGAAAGTAATTTTTTTAAGAAGGAAAATTCATTCCTTAAGATAATATCTATCTTTGAATTTTTTCTTTATTATATGTCCCTACTTTCAATATATTTTGAACCAATAAGTCTAGGATTTATAATTTCAATATAAAAGCAAGTATAGTACATAAACTTTTTTCATTTGTACTCATTAAGGCAATTGTAATAGTATATTGATGCTGCTAGATAGCAATTTAATGCTATTAATAATGAAATGCCAAAGTTAAGTAGCAGGTAGAAAATTAAGGCGGAAAATTTTAATTCATGATTGGAAGGTAAATGAGCAAAAGTTTGCAAATCTTCAAAGTTTTTAATTTCTTTTTAAATTTGTCTCAGTTTTAGTCTTTTAGATTTCACTGTTTCAATTTAATATGATATCTATTGAAATAATGAGATTATAGAGGAGATGTATTGTCACTTTTAATAGTTACACTGAAATATATTCCAGTATGAGACTGAATCCAGCTAAGCATTAAAACTGTGAACCAAATGAACTATTTGCTTCTCAGAATAAATGACAGTTCATAGATCATTCATTACAATTTCAGAGTGGCAAATAGAAATTAAAATTATTTCAAACTAAGCAATAATTTTAAAGACTTAGGAAAAGTTATTAGCACTATATATTGGAAGAGGAGCAGAAAAAAGAATGGTGAATTCAATATAGTTTTACAAGTATAATTTCCATAAACTAGTACAGTAAAGTTTTATGAAAAGCATTTACTGATTTTCCTATTTATTATTCAATATAATATTTAATGGACTTCCCTGGTGGCTCAGACGGTAAAGCGTCTGTCTACAGTGTGAGAGACCTGGGTGTGATCCCTGGGTTGGGAAGATTCCCTGGAGAAGGAAATGGCAACCCATTCCAGTACTCTTGCCTTGAAAATCCCATGGACAGAGAAGTTTGGTACAGGCTTGGGGTCGCAAAGAGTCGGGCACGACTAAGCGACTTCATTGTGAATTTGGATGAGACCAACAGAAATATGACAAATGGCAATTTCCTCCCATTTCAAAATATACCTGTATTTTTTCCTTTATTAAAAACTTGAAACCAGTAAAAATAATAGTTTGCCCATTAATCATCCAGTGAGTATTCAGCAAAATTTAGTTTCCTTTTTATATTCCTGAGAGTATATTCTTTTTTCCCCTGTTCCCTATCTACATTTCATGGGCTTCCCATGTGGCTCAGCTGATAAAGAATTCACCTGCAGTGCAGAAGACCTGGGTTCAATCCCTGGGCTGGGAAGATTCCCTGGAGAAGTGAAAGGTTACCCACTCCAGTATTCTGGCCTGGAGAACTGCATGGACTTTATAATCCATGGGGTCACAAAGAGTCAGACATGACTGAGCGACTTTCACTTTCACCTACATTTCATGAATCATTCTGTCATTTATGTTCAACATTTGGTAGACAGCAATTGCTACTTTACAAAAACAGTGTTGAATATATGAATGAATTTATGCTGTAAGCTCTGTCTTAGATAATTAATGGGGAAAATAAATGCAAACTACACTATATAAATATGTGGATTTAGAATTTAAGTTTAAGAACTTTAAGTCTGTGATCTCCAAACATCCCTCCCACCCATTTCTCATTTCCCCTGAGCCATTAGGCAACTGGTAAAGTTTCTATATTGGAAAACTGTAATACTTCTCAGGCCTGGATTATTGCAAGTGACTTCTTTCTGGTCTGCCTACAACATTTTCTTTTTGATGTGCAGACTGCATCATATATTTTCAAGGCCAAATATGTTGAATAATAAATATTTATACTTCCTGATAAAAAATATGCCAGTATTTTCAAAAAAATTCATCTATTATTTCTCTTGAGTATAGATGGTTCATTATGAATTCTCCACAATTTCAGTCCTTGCAAATGCTCAATTTAGTCTTGACTGAAGTGCAGATTCCTTCTGTTTTGTATAGAAAATTCTTCGTTCTTCCATGTTTCCTCTTCCTTAAATTTTAATAACCTGGTTTATAAAAGCTCTATACTACTTCTACTTTGGTTACTAAGAAACTAACTAAGGCAGAAGTCCTTTGGTAGTTAATTTCTATGAAATACCAAAACATTTTCTTTCACTAGCCTGTTTTACAGTAACATACACATTTGTAGTCTAGTTTAACTTTATGTAAGATTCAAAAAACTTCTTTCCTGCAATATAATCACTGTATACATTCAGACTTAAATTGAAGACAGTAGGGAAAACAGCTAGACCATTCAGGTACGACCTAAATCAAATCCCTTATGATTATACAGTGGAAGTGAGAAATAGATTTAAGGGCCTAGATCTGATAGATAGAGTGCCTGATGAACTATGGAATGAGGTTCTTGACATTGTACAGGAGACAAGGATCAAGACCATCCCCATGGAAAGGAAATACAAAAAAGCAAAATGGCTCTCTGGGGAGGCCTTACAAATAACTGTGAAAAGAAGAGAAGCGAAAAGCAAAGGAGAAAAGGAAAGATATAAGCATCTGAATACAGAGTTCCAGAGAAAAGCAAGAAGAGATAAGAAAGCCTGCTTCAGCGACCAGTGCAAAGAAATAGAGGAAAAGAACAGAATGGGAAAGACTAGAGATCTCTTCAAGAAAATTAGAGATACCAAGGGAACATTTCATGCAAAGATGGGCTCAATAAAGGATAGAAATGGTATGGACCTAACAGAAGCAGAAGATATTAAGAAGAGGTGGCAAGAATACACAGAAGAACTATACAAAAAAGATCTTCACAACCCGGATAATCACGAAGGTGTGATCACTCATCTAGAGCCAGACATCCTGAAATTACTCCATTCCCCGCTCTCCCTGTGTCTTGTTTTTCTTTCTGAGCCATGTCGTAAGTCTTGGATAAAAGATGCTTGGGAAGGAATTGACCTTTTATTCCATAATTGCTTTGTTGACTCGGATCCAAGATGAAGTTATTTATGGGCATTCTGGTTTCAGTGTAGATTAACCTAAAACTTTACGTACAAAACCCCAAGCTTTCTAAGGTTTTAATTTCTGTTTGCTACAGTTCAATCCATTTTTGTGTCCTTTAGAGTCCTAGAAATTCTATTAACAGATTTTGCGTTTCCTCATATTTTTAAAGCTTTTCCAGAGTTCTTGACGGCCAAGAGGGAAGGGAGTAGCATAAAATGTACGATGAGGGTTTTTCTAAGGGTTCAGGTTTTCAGTTTCCAGTTTTCGCTGAATCATGTTCTTTATGCTTAGTCACAGTTTCTTACTACAGAAGTTTAATTGGGGATAACATGATGTTTTGCTATCTTTTAAAATTGCTAATTTCTTTTTATTTAGTATTTTAATGCGGTGACATAGCTCTTTTGTATATGTGTGATTCTGGAAATGTTAGTGGGTGGAGTTTTGAGAGTGTTATCAGAGAACTGAAGTTTCGGATATAGGCAAACTTTTATGCATTCCAAGTGTACTAGGTATTTAATTTCAATCCAGTACTTTTGTATGGCTAGCATTGGAGATTTTTTTTTAATAAAATGTCCTAATATGCTGTTAAAATAATACATATTTTGAGATACTGTATATAGTTAGAGAGGTGCTTTAAGGTCACCGAAATAGGTCTTGTTTCATGTGTGTTTACTATTTGATAGACTGTGTTACTAAAATGTGGCTTTTAATGGCATAAGCCTTATGCTATTCTGGGTGGTTTTGGTAATTCTTGTAACTAAGTTACCATGACTGCTTGTTTCATTAAAAGAAGTGCTACATGCTGTGAAATGACATGATATTTGTACAATTTATTAATATTCAAGTCTTCAGTCAAAAGGCTATAAAATATAATTTAATTTCAATTTTATTTTTGATGAAATAAGTGAGATTGGCTTTGGACTAGTGGTTTTTACACTGTAGGTAGCTCAGTAGTTAAATACAAGATAAGCATGCCTCAAATACAACCCAGTCTTTGAAAATCTTTTTCCAAAAAGGTTTGTCTTTTTTTTTAAGAGTGAATAATGTTAGCATTAGATCCTCATATGATTGTTTTTAATAAACTTTATAAATGACCTGATATGGAAATATATAAATAGATAAAATTTTGTGCATGTGTGTGTGTCTGTTGTGTAAGGTGAAGTGCATCTGTCTTCTGAGCATTACATGTTTGTGTTGTAGTGGAGATGCTAATAATTATAACCAACCTTTGTAGAGTACTAGGTTGTTTTCACAGTAGAGTAATTGCATCACGGTCACAAAGCTGAGTCCTTGGAAGCCCGTTCCCCTGTGCCATGCTGCCCGTTGTAATAAGTTGAGTTCCACCATTCAGGTGGATTATTTTTATCTGAGTATCAACTCAAATAGATTCTGGTATGAATATTAAAGATTAATATTTGTTACTTTAATTTCTGATATAAGTCTATAGTAATTTCTTTTGTTTATTTAGTGTAGAACAATTTCAAGTAGTTAGGACTTTCACTTTGAGATCAGTTACCTATGACCATATTTAGAAATGCAAGATTTATGTTTTGATTATATCATAACTGGAAGGGTAAAAACTTGAAAACAGAATTCCACATAATTAGGTCATCATTCTATTAAAAAAAAAAGTCAGAACCAAAATTTAATAAAAGAATGTATACTGTGTAACCAGTTTAGCCATTTTGAGCTCATCAGTAGGCCAGGTAGTTTGAGATGGGAGTTTAATGATCTTGGATTTTTCAGTCTTGGCTAGTCATCCCAGCCTCCTTTTTTATACCAGTAAAATAAAATATCCAGTTGAGGTTATATTTTTATTATGACCTTTAAAACTGAGTGCACCTGATGAGTAAAGCAGCAGCAGTGTTTGTATTTATTGTGCAGCAGCACCTCTGACTATGCAATAAGCATGAGACTCTCTCTGGAGGAGTCAGAACTGATTGCTAAACATGAAATTTCAGTCATAGACCTATTGGTTAACTAATGAGTAAATCTGTCTATAGTTCTATTTCAGCCTTTCATTGAAGCAACATTTTATTGTCTCAGTGGAATTTTTTTAATCTAATATCATTCAGTTCAGTCGCTCAGTCATGTCCGACTCTTTGCAATCCCATGGACTGCAGCACGCCATTATTCCCAGCCCATCACTAACTCCCAGAGCTTGCTCAGACTCATGTCCATTGAGTTGGTGATGCCATCCAACCATCTCATCCTCTGTCATTCCCTTCTCCTCCTGCCTTCAGTCTTTCCCAGCATCAGAGTCTTTTCCAATGAGTCAGTTCTTCACATCAGGTGGCCAAAGTATTGGAACTTCAGCATCAGAACTTCCAGTGAATATTCAGGACTTTAGGATGGACTGGTCTGATCTCCTTGCAGTCCAAGGGACTCTAGGAGTCTTCTCCAACACCACAGTTCAAAAGCATCAATTCTTTGGTACTCAGCTTTCTTTATGGTCCAACTCTTGCATCCATACATGACTACTGGAAAAACCATAGCTTTAACTATACGGACCTTTGTCAGTAAAGGTCTAATATCATATTGATTGTAATATTAAGAAAGTAGACTGATACCACTTCCTTTCCTCACCCTCTACGTACTCAGTAACCTGCACACATGTGGACACCTCAATCTCTGCTATTCTTTTTGAATTGCATCCCTCTGTAGTCAGTAAACTGTAACCAGACTGCAGGATTCATTAAAAAGTTAAAGAATATATACAGTTAAACATTTCCTTCTGTGCCTTGTATTATTTTTTTAAAAAACAATGGAAGATTGAAATTAATTTTCTTTGACTTATTTTTCTCTTTGAGTTGCTTTTTTTGATGGACAATTTAGCTTATTCCACATATAATGCCTGGAACATATGCCCTAGATACTCAGTAAATATTTGAATACTTTTGATTTTTTATAGAAGGTACAATGAGGTAATTTTTAATTTTGACTCAATCTGGTTGACTAATAGTAGATTTATAAAGTATGTTTTTATGATGTATGTAGCTTTCCATGGATCAAGAATTGTTTTGGAATCCATTGGTTATTTCTTGTACTATAATAATTTCACTCATATTAATAAACAAGGCACAATCTTGAATACAAGGAACACTGGAGATCCCCTGGAGAAGGAAATGGAAACCCACTCCAGAATTCTTGCCTGGGGAATTCCATGGACAGAGACTGCAGTCCATGGGGTCACAAAAGAGTCAGGCATGACTTACTGACTAAACAGCAAGAGCATGACTAGTGTTACCAGGGAAAAATGCAGTGTGTAATGCACATGAGTGTATGGAATCCACGTCATACCTTGCCTTTGGGTATGTGGAAAAGTACCGTTTAAGCTGATAAAGATTTGAAACAACAGGAAAGGGGCGAGAGAGGGAGTGTGTGTGTGTGTGTATGTGTGTGTTTGTATCTGTGTCTGTCTGTCTTTGAGTCAGAGGCAGACCTTAAGATCAGCCTGAGGCAGCAAGTTGTGTTGAATATTTGGATGACTTGATTTAGCATATTTTAAAATCATGCTAATTTGCAGTTCTTTCTTTATCTATTGCCTTATGTATTGCCATGAATTTGGAAAAATAATTCTTTTTTGAAAGCAATATCTTTATGTCCAGAAATACCCTTAAATAACAAGATCTCATTTCATTGTATGGGCAAATGCCATGTCTTAAAATTGTTTTTATGGATTACTTGTCAGCCACTTGGATTATGAGTTGGCCTAGAATTTCTGTTGGAGAAAATTGAAACTATTGTAAAGCATTTAATCATTTACAATATTTTGCAGTCTAATGAAGCTTTTTCCAGTCATTCAACCTTAAGTGTAAATAGATACGTTATTTGGAAGATTAAGATTCTGTTTTAGAGTTTTTAAAAAACTTAATATTGAGGAGTTTTAAATTAAGCTCATCGTGAGCTTGAAGCTCAGTTGTAGCAATATGTTTTCTGCTGGACCTGCTGTGTCACTGTTCAACTGATAAATCAGGGATTGGCATTTTAAACTTGTTTCACAGAATTCCTGAGCAATTGTGAAATACTTTTCGGAGGCATATATAATTTGATAATAGCGATTTGAAAGAGGGTGGATCTGAAAGTTTTAAATTCTGAAATACCCGAGAATGCTCTTTGGGTATTGTCTAGTACATTATTTAAAATCTTATTTCTTAATATATTTAATTGTAAAATGAACTCAAACTTGATTGCTTCTTTGTATAACTGTTTTGAGTAAACAGCTCAGTTTACAAACAGTAAATTTGTACTGTTTTGTACGTTTATATTGAGCATTACATATGTAATTAAAAAAAAATTTAGTAAAACGCTAATGTTCAAAGCAAAGTAATGTGCTATTATAATTAGAAAGGACCAAAAAGACTTTCTTGACCACAAGAGTGATTAAGTGCTGGGATAAACTACAAGCAAAGCAAAGTTGTGTAACCTCCATTCCTCAAATAACATCTTAAAATTGCATCACTGGTTACTGAAGTGCTTTCTTATTTTCTTAAACTTTTGTAAGTAAGCATATCTGTTTTTGTCCATATATATTGATCAGATATAGATTGCAGTCCTAGCTCTGCCACTTACTAGGTAGATGACCTTGGCTAAGTCACTCAGCCTTTCTGTACCTCAGTTTTCTCTGGGCTGTTACAAGAATTAAGTGACATTAACATGGTATATATTAATACCAAGAAGGATAGAGTACCTAGTTAATGTTCCTCTTTCCTTTAAACCTACTTCAATAAATAATAAATGTTATGGACTTATTGCTGTGGATACTTTTCTTTATTATTTTTTTAAGCATTTGTCCGAAGGAAGAATAGTATGGAGTAGTCTATTTATTTTGAACCTTGAGAGCCTTCTACTTCTGCCTTTTTTTTTAAGTTGTTGCTATTATGCGTTAACTCAGTTGTTTGTAACAGTGCTATTTTAAACACATCTGAATTGAGGGATGTTTTGAGATGTGCTCTGTCTGGTGTGGTCATGTGATGTGCATGTAACATAAAGTGTTCCTACTGGTTCTGAGAGCACTGGTCACTTCTGTTGGAACTGCTTGTATTTTTAGGTTTCTCTTTTAGTAACAGTCAAGTTTATAACCTTCAGCATGTGAGATGAACTCAAGTCTCGTTGTTGCAAAATAAGAAAGCTGCAGCTGTTTTCACAATCTAATCATTCAGTAAAATTTGTCTTCTTATTAAAGTTTCTCTGCATAAGTTACAAATGTCATCATTAGCCTCTCATTTGTTCTATTTTGACCCTTTTAGCAGTATATCTTTAATTTATAGGTCATTTCCTCGGCTTTAAATTTTATAGGGATAAACATTCATAAGTATTCATAATTTGTAATTTTTCAAAACATTTTAAAATGTAGTTTTGTTGATAAATGTGTGCCTTGTTTTCTCCTGACATCAGTACATACCGTAATAGCAACTCAGAACTTTGCTGCTTAATCAACCAAACTCTGTCAATGGTAGACTTTTGCTGTTTGAGTTTGAGGAAAATGAAGTCTATCCTAGAGACAAATAGCAATCTGGGGAATAATTATTTTACATTAGCCACCTAGATGCAAGATTGAATTTATGGGAAAAAATATTGAAAGAGCTAGCAATCTCTTATGCACTGAAGTGAAGCAAATAGGCTAAAAACTGGCTTCTTATCCAGAAAATTATTAATTTAATTTGGGGAATTTTGAGGTGAGTTACTTGTGCCATATGCAAGTGGAGGTATATAGTAAGTAAGTAGCTGTAGAGATCTGAAGTTTGGACGAGGGATCTGGGCAGGAGGTACAGATAAGTTTTCAGCATGTAAGTGGCAATTGAAGCTTTTGAGAAATTGGGAGCACCCTGGGAGAATGTATAGATTGAACCAGAAATAACATGGATCCTTGAAGAAGAGAAATATTTTAGAAGAAAAGATTAAGGAATAACCAGAGATAGGGGGAAAAGCAGGGAAATGTGAGGTCATAGAAACTAAAGAAAGATAGTAGTTCGGAAAGGACGAGGAATTAGTCAACAAAGTGATGTAATGGCTAAAAAGATGAGGTCTGGAAAAAATACCCTTTGAATTTAGCACTGAGAATCTTCATGCAGTGGTTTTAATGAGTGGTTGTAAAAGTAAAGCCACGTTAGAGGGCTAAAGAGTACATGGGACGTTAACAAGGTTTGTTTGTTGTTTTTCTTTTGAAAGCTTGAGTGAATAGGAACAGAGTAGTAGCAGAAACAATATACTGCTTTATTACTTAGGGTTTAAAGATGAAATAGTCTTCTAAGTTTTTGCTGCTTATAGGAACAAGCCATTAAAGAAGTTGAAGATTTATAGAAAAGAAGACCTTGAATAGGCTTAGTAATTATAATTTAAATTGGTGCATTGTGGCGGTGTTTTCTCTTCTTTGTGTATAAAACTTTTCTTGATAAAAGCAGGGAAAACCATTAGTTATCTGTAATCCTTTCGTGTTATTTTGTGGATGCTATTTCTTTGCTTAAAATCTTCAGTGATTTCTAACTACTTGAAGTCTGAACTCCTTAGAGTAACATACAGCACACTTTCTGTGATCTGTCTTATTCCTGTCCGGCCTCACCTCTCACAGGTACTTTGCATGTCACCTGTGAGCCAACAACACTGGGAAACCTGAGGGTCCCTCAGCGTTTTGCCAGTTTTTGCATTCTGTATTTGCATATGCTGTTACTTCAGCATTGAATACCCTTCTTCCTTTCTAACCCTACCCTCCTATGCTTAAGACTTCTCATCTTTCAAGACGGCTGTGAATTCTTCTCTACTCTCTTCCCATATTGATTATTTTCTCTGTCATATTAATTATATTAAAAAGTGGCATGATTTTACTTTGATCTCTGATCTTGTGCTGTAGCTCCTTGAGAAGCGGTACTGTGTCTCCTAATCTTTATATTGCCAGCAACCAAACACAGGGTCTTGTACATGCCAGTTAAACAATAAATAAGTGTTGAATAAATGAATGGAAACTCAGAAGTAAGTGATTTGCCCACTGTCACAGAACTGGAGCTAGAACTTATATTTTTTGGTTAAGCGCCCTCTATGTTTTATTAATAATAAGGCTTACTCTCTTGATTTGTTATAGAATTTCTTAAGGCATATGTAGAAGGAGAGGTCAGTAGCTGAAATCTGAAGTGAACTGATGTATTTAGAAAGAATATAAAGAAAATTTCTAATCAGATTCTAGTTAAGTATTTTCATGAAATTCAAATTATTCTGTTTCAGGAATATGATGAGATCTGTGCAATGTGGGGTACATCATAATCAGTTTAATTAAAGTGTAAAAAGATATAAGTGTTCTCTGAAATCTCGAAGTTAAATATGCATTAACTTGTTTTTGACATTAATTTATATACTACATAATATACTAGAATTTAAGTATTATATTTTGAAACGTTTGGCCTTTTGAGCAGATTGTTACATGTTATGTAAAAATGAATTTTTGACTTCTTGAATTGATGTTCTTAAGTTGGTTCAAGATGGATCAATTATATGTAAAATAAACTCATTAAATATGTTTATTTTATATATTTCATTCTCATATAAGCCAATATACCTTCATGATTTGATTTTTCTTCTTAAAACATTGTTTTAAAAATCAGCCACTTTTGGCCTAACATCTTATTTCTTTTCCATCTCAATAACCAGAGCTGGACTGGCCGTCATGGAGGAAGAGCTGCAGCATTCGCACTGCGTTAATTGTGTCAGCAGACGATGTATGACGAGACCGGAGCCTGGGATTTCCTGTGACTTGATTGGCTGTCCATTGGTTTGTGGAGCAGTTTTCCATGCATGTAAGGCTGATGAGCATCGACTTCTATGTCCATTTGAACGAGTGCCTTGCTTAAATAGTGACTTTGGATGTCCATTTACAATGGCTCGAAATAAAGTTGCTGAACATCTAGAAATGTGTCCTGCAAGTGTGGTGTGCTGTACTATGGAATGGAACCGATGGCCAGTTAGTTATGCAGACCGGAAATCATATGAAAATCTAAGCAGAGATGTTGATGAAGTGGCACAATTAGATATGGCCTTGGCCCTTCAAGACCAACGGATGCTCTTAGAATCTCTTAAAGTAGCCACCATGATGTCAAAAGCAACTGATAAAGTGTCAGAACCTAGAGAACAGATCTCAGTTAAACCAAGTGTCTCAGAAATACCACATACTAATGGTTTGGTGTCTGTTGATGAAGAATCTTATGGTGCACTGTATCAAGCTACTGTTGAAACAACCCGAAGTTTGGCTGCTGCTTTAGATATTCTGAATACTGCTACAAGAGACATTGGCATGTTAAGTACGAGTCTTTGTGCTTCTCCAAATGAAATGAATGAAGAGCAAAATGCCAGAGAAAGCTTACAGAATAGAAACCCGAAAGACCAGGACCATCTTTATGAGGATGAGATGGGAGCAGCAGGTGGGACTGACCATAAGGGCACGGGTCAGAGTGCCCAGCTGGAACAAAATGGTTCAAGTGATTTATTGTGTGACTTGGATGCCAGTTCTTACGGCACTCCTGCTCTTTGTAATGGCTTTCCTTTGGAAGATATATGTGCACAGGTCATCGAGCAGAACCAGGATTTACGTACTGACTCAAAACAAAGTAACTTAACAAATGGAGAATGTGTAGCATCAGATGGCTCTTCAGAACCTTCTAGTTCACTTTTAGTAGCAGCACAAGTTAGGGAAGTAATACCACCTAATGCTTTGCCTAATGGCACAGTTCAGCATATCCTCATGCCAGATGATGATGAAGACTTGTGTTGGAAAAAGGTAGACTTAGGGGACCTACGGAATGTGGATGTCTTATCTTTCAGTCACCCTCCTTCGTTCAAATTTCTTTCAAATTCGTGTTGGTCTAAACCAAAGGAAGATAAAGCAGTAGATACATCAGATTTGGAAGTTGCGGAAGATCCGATGGGTCTCCAAGGAATAGATCTAATCACAGCAGCATTACTGTTTTGTCTAGGAGATTCTCCAGGTGGGAGGGGTATATCTGATAGTCGCATGGCTGATGTTTATCACGTTGACTTTGGGACTCAGACATTTTCACTTCCATCTGCCATTTTAGCTACAAATACAATGGTTGGGGAAATAGCTTCAGCTTCAGCTTGTGATCATGCCAACCCACAGCTTTCAAATCCAAGCCCTTTTCAGACACTGGGGCTGGACTTAGTATTGGAATGTGTCGCTCGGTACCAGCCCAAGCAGCGTCCAATGTTTACATTTGTTTGTGGACAATTATTTAGAAGAAAAGAATTTTCATCGCATTTTAAGAATGTGCATGGTGACATTCATGCTGGACTCAATGGCTGGATGGAACAGAGGTGTCCTCTAGCATATTATGGTTGTACCTATTCACAGCGTAGATTTTGTCCATCAACACAAGGAGCAAAGATTATACATGACCACCATTTGCGGTCATTTGGAGTTCAGCCGTCTGTATCTACAGTGTTAGTAGAGCCTGCTAGAAACTGTGTGCTGGGTTTACATAGTGACCATCTAAGTAGTCTTCCTTTTGAAGTCCTGCAGCATATTGCAGGGTTTCTCGATGGCTTCAGCTTATGCCAGCTCTCATGTGTATCCAAGTTAATGAGGGATGTGTGTGGCAGTCTTCTCCAGTCTCGCGGAATGGTCATACTTCAGTGGGGGAAAAAGAAGTATCCAGAAGGAAATTCGTCATGGCAGATAAAAGAAAAGGTTGGTGTCATTTAATTGTATCAACTCTTTATTTGACATATAATAGGCACTTCATAATGTTGTTCCTGTGAAACTGATCATCCTTGTTGTGAAATTGCATGCGTGCATGCTAAGTTGCTTTAGTCATNTGCATTGGAGACGGAAATGGCAACCCACTCCAGTATTCTTGCCTGGAGAATCCCAGGGATGGGGGAGCCTGGTGGGCTGCCGTCTATGGGGTCACACAGAGTCGGACACGACTGAAGTGACTTAGCAGCAGCAGCATTTCTATTATATATTGATTAACTTAGGATTTCAGTTCACTTCCCAGGTAGTGGTAAAGAACCTGCCTGCCAATGCAAAAGACATAAGAGACTGGGGTTCGATCCCTGGGTTCAGAAGATTCTCTGAAGGAGGGCACAGCAGTGGCAGCCCACTTCAGTATTCTTTCCTGGAGAATCCTACGGACAGTGGACTCTTCCGGGCTATAATCTATAGGGTCACAGAGTCAGACCAGACTGAAGTAACTTAGTGTGCACACACTCTCTTTAAATTTCTAAGTCCACATGTTGTAATTTTCAGTATCTATTAATATGTGGATTAATAAATCTTTGCTTAATTCCATTTGCTTGTTCCAACTTTACATCAGTTTTCAGGACCAATAAATTAGTAATTTTGTGGCAATATTAATCAATTTCCTTAACTCAAACTTTTTAGTACAATGTGTGTATAAATAATATTTCTAAAGCATCTCTTTCTTTAAATCATTGTCAATTAAATAAATCCATGTTCTCAACTAGTCAATAGTATTGTGTACATTCTTTATACATACTCACCCCTCTGTAATGCTTCTCAACCTAAGTAAATTTATCTTAAAAGTTCAAATTACATCCATCTCATCTATCAATTATATATTTCATGACATGATGGTAAATCGTTCCAGAATAAGAATACTGAAAGGTAATCATATTTGCATATCAATATTTCAATTTCTTTTTTACTTTATAGGCATTTTTATCTTGCCTTTGTGTATTTTACTTTGCATATTCTTTGCCCATTTCTTCACAAGCCTAAATCTTGCTCATCTTTCCAGACAGAGCTTACGTGTTACCTTCCATTCTGATTAGATTGGATAGCTTCAGTTTACACTTCCAAACCATTCTGATATTTCCCTCTTTGGTTTTATAGCGTTTCATAATGATCTATTTCTCCATTATCTTTCCTGCTAGAATGAATTTCCTAACTACTGAGTACCTGGTTTTGTTTGTTGTTGTATTGAGCCTGCTACTCCATATGCATCAAACAAATGTGTATTGAATAAAATAACCTCTTAAAATTTCTTAGTGCTTCCATTTTAAGATCTCAAAAGGGAAAAAAAAAATCTCTGATGAATGAAGATAGTATAAATATGCAAGCTCTGTAGTAAACAGCTTGTGGTAGGAACCTGGCTCTGTACTTACAAAGTATGTTACCTTTGGCAAGTGGTAGCATAATTTGTTGCCTTCAGTATCCTCAGATTCAGAATGACAATTATTCTGTTTACCCAAATTGCTGTAAATATGAGAAATAATACAAGTAAAATGTGTAATACAGTGAATAAGTTTTATACTATTACTAGCTACAATGGCTGTGATAGCAATAATTAAACATTTTTGTTCCCTACATATTGCTTTGCTACTGCTGCTAAGTCACTTCAGTTGTGTCCAACTCTGTGTGACCCCATAGACGGCAGCCCACCAGGCTCCCCCATCCCTGGGATTCTCCAGGCAAGAATACTGGAGTGGGTTGCCATTTCCTTCTCCAGTGCATGAAAGAGAAAAGTGAAAGTGAAGTCGCTCAGTCTGTCCGACTGTTAGCGACCCCATGGACTGCAGCCCACCAGGCTACTCCGTCCATTGGATTTTCCAGGCAAGAGTACTGGGGTGGGGTGCCATTGCCTTCCCTGACATATTGCTTTAGAAAGTAAAAAAATAGTGTAAGAATTAGCAAATAGCTAGAAGCTTGAAGTCAATCTGGGCTAAATGGATAAACAAATTCTACATATTAAGATCAATCCAACATGAAATAATATAGATAGGACAGAGACTCATAAGAGAAGCATGTAGAATTTTTCAACATAGAGATGGATAAAACTTAAGACCGTTCATGAAGTGAAAATTAAAGTGAAAGTGTTAGTTGCTCAGCTGTATCTGGAGAATTCAATGAACAGAGCAGCCTGTCGACTACAGTCTATAGGGTCACAAAGATTCAGACACCACTGAGCAAATAGTGCTTTCACTTTACTCTCCTGCATTTCAGGCAGTTTTGTTTTTGTTTTTTTGTTTTTTTTTTTTACCATCTGAGCCAACAGAGAAGTCCTTATATGGGAAATGTGATAACTTATGGTGAATGGTGTAGGATTCATGATCTCCGAAGAAGAAGATTTAGCTTCAGGACCAGGGACCAGACTTGATCACTCAAGAGCTTTTGTGTAGCAGAGTTTTATTAAAGTATAAAAAGGGACAGAGAAAGCTTCTGACACAAACATCAGAAGAGGGAGAGAGAGTGCCCCCTTGCTAGTCAAATAAAGGGAATTATATACTTTTAAAATTAGTTATTATGATAAATCAAAAGAGTGTCTCAAGGTTGTAAAATTTTTACCAGACCCACTCCCACAAGTTACATTTTAAGATAACAGGATTAGAATTTAACAATAGAAAGATCTTACCAGACCTATTCCCATAATATACATACTAAGATATCAAGACTAGTCAGAAGGTTTTCAAGAGGGAAAAACTGTCCTCAAGCAGGATACATTGTTGTTATATAATCCTTAGTACAGAGTTTAATCTGAGTTGTTTGCTGTATAATCATTGTTCCCGATTTAAAAAAAAAAAATTTATGAGACCAAGACTAAGGAATGTAGAGGGGGGCAGGGAAGGCATTTGTCCTTTCCTCCTCCTTTGAGAATTCCAGACCCCTACCTCCTCCTTGAGGACTTCCCTGGTGGCTCAGAGGTGAAAGCATCTGCCTGCAATGCAGGAGACCTGGGTTCAATCCCTGGGTAGGGAAGATCCCCTGGAGAAGGAAATGGCAACCCACTCCAGTATTCTTGCTTGGAGAATCCCATGGATGGAGGAGCCTGGTGAGCTACAGTCCACAGGGTTGCAGAGAGTCAGACATGACTGAGCGACTTCACTTTCACTTTCACCTCCTCTTTGAGAGCGTCAGACCCATTTCTTCTCCATGGGGACCCAGATTTCTTATCCACATGCCTAGGAATTGACTCTAGTAAAGGGTCCAATAAAAAATATTTTATTGGTCTGAGCAAATTCTAGGGATAGACCTGTGTGGTGGTCTGGAGGCAGGAGTTAGTTTAATGTATTGGAGGAACTTGCAAAAAGGCAAGATGGTTGTCTGAAGAGGCCTTACAAACAGCTATGAAAAAAGAAGGAAAAGGAAAAGGGAGAAAACAAAAGATATACCCATTTGAATGCAGAGTTCCAAAGAATGGCAAGGAGAGATAAGGAAGCCTTCCTCATTGATCAATGCAAAGAAATACAGGAAAACAGTAGAACGGGAAAAACTAGAGATCTCTTCAAGAACATTAGAGATACCAAGGGAACATTTATGCAAAGATGGGCACAATAAAGGACAGACATGGCATGGACCTAACAGAAGCAGAAGATATTAAGAGGAGGTGGCAAGAATACACAGAAGAACTATACAGAAAAGATCTTCATGACCCAGTTAATCAGTATGGTGTGATCACTCACCTAGAGCCAGACATCCCGGTATGTGAAGTCAAGTGGGCCTTAGGAAGCATCACTACAAACAAAGCTAGTGGAGGTGATGGAATTCCAGTTGAGCTCTTTCAAATCCTGAAAGATGATGCTGTGAAAGTGCAGCTTTCAATATGCCTGAAAATTTGGAAAACTTAGCAGTGACCACAGGACTGGAAAAGGCAATTTTCATCACAATCCCAAAGAAAGGAAATGCCAGAGAAAGTTCAAACTACCACACAACTGCACTCATTTAAAATGCTGGCAAAGTAATGCTCAAAATTCTCCAAGCCAGGCTTCAACAGTATATGAACCATGAACTTCCAGATATTCAAGCTGGATTTTGAAAAGGCAGAGGAACCAGGGATCCAATTGCCAACATCTGCTGGATCATCAAAAAAGCAAGAGTTACAGAAAAATATCTACTTTTGCTTTATTGACTCCCCCAAAGTCTTTGACTGTGTGGATCATAACAAACTTAGAAAATTCTGAAAGCGATGGTAATACCAGACCACCTGTCCTGCCTTCTGAGAAATCTGTATGCAGGTCAAGAAGCAACAGTTAGAACTGGACATGGAACAACAGACTGTTTCCAAATCAGGAAAGGAGTACACGTCAAGGTATATTGTCATCCTGCTTATTTAACTTATATGCAGAGTACATCATATGAAATGCTGGACTGGATGAAGCACAAGCTGGAATCAAGATTGCTGGGAGAAATATTAATAACCTCAGATATGCAGATGACATCACCCTTATGGCAGAAAGCGAAGAAGAACTAAAGAACCTCTTGATGAAAGTGAAAGAGAAGAGTGAAAAAGTTGGCTTAAAACTCAACATTCAGTAAACTAAGATCATGACATCTGGTCCCATCACTTCATGGCAAATAGATGGAGAAACAGTGGAAACAGTGAGAGACTTTATCTTTTGGGGCTCCAAAATCACTGCAGATGGTGACTACTGCAGTGAAATTAAAAGACTGTTGCTCCTTGGAAGAAAAGCTATGACAAACTTAGACAGCTTATTAAAAAGCAGAAACATTACTTTTCCAACAAAGATCTGTCTAGTCAAAGCTATGGCTTTTCCAGTAGTCATGTATGGATGGGAAAGTTGGACTGTATAGAAAGCTGAGTGCTGAAGAATTGATCCTTTTGAACTGTGGTGTTGGAGAAGACTCTTGAGAGTCCCTTGGACAGCAAGGAAATCCAAGCAGTCCATCCTAAAAGAAATTCGTCTTGAATATTTATTGGAAGGACTGATGTTGAAGCTGAAACTCCAGTACTTTGGCCACCTCATGTGAAGAACTGAGTCACTGGAAGATACCCTGATCCTGGGAAAGATTGAAGGCAGGAGGAGAAGGGGAGGACAGACAGAGGATGAAACAGTTGGATGGCATCACCGACTCAATGGACATGAGTTTGAGTAAACTCCGAGAGTTGGTGATGGACAGAGAGGCCCGGTGTGCTGCAGTCCATGAGGTCGGCAAAGAGCCAGACACAACTGAGCGACTGAACTGAACTGAAGGTCAGTGTGGCTGGAACATGGCATTAAAAAAAAGTCAATAATGCATAAGTGAATTTGGGTTTGAAAAGGTTTTAAACTTATTTATTTATTTATTTATTTGGTGGAATAGTAAGTTAGACTAAGTGCCCTTTTATTGGTTCAGGGCTTATAGGATTCTCACTAGCTTCCCTGGTAGCTCAGATGGTACAGAGTCTGCCTGCAGTGTGAGAGATCTGAGTTCGATTCTTGGGTTGGGAATATCCCCTGAAGAAGGAAATGGCAAAACCACTCCAGTATCCTTGCCTGGAAAATCCCATGGATGGAGGAGCCTGGCAGTCTACAGCCCACATGTCCCAAAGAGTCGGACATGACTGAGCAACTTCACTTTCATTTCAAGTGCCTTTTAATTGGTTCAGGGCTTATAGGATTCTCACAAAAGGTTAAACATGAAAGTTTACATCTATAGATTGTAAACTAGCTGCTGAAATGCACACATTATTTCTTCACAGTTCAATATACATGTATATATATATATATGTATATGTAAAATTTTTTGTTAATAGCTGCCTTTATAAAAAATATACTTAACTAATTGTAATTAAATGAAAAGATGTTTGTTGAAAAAATTTGTTTAAAAGAATTTGAAATGACCAAGAAGACCTTAACGGTACCCTGAGCTTGTCTACATTTTAGGTAAGCTTCTTCCTCACTCTTAGTCTCTGACAGCCCTTTTCTTAGACAATAAACACAAATTGTAAATTGCCCCAAATTTCTACTCTCTGTAGAAGGCTAGAGACCTAACATTAGCCACATACCTTACTCCAAGCCATAAAAATACCGTCTATCACAAAGATAGAGAATGTTGTTTTCTATTGTGTAAAGCCAGTTAGAAAATATCGATAGCCTATGATTTTTCCTCTCACTCCAGCCTCACTATAGAATGATACTTAAAATTTTTCAATTAGAGGTACCAGATGATACAGCAATTCTTACCAGCTGTTGTTTCAGCAGGGTTGATCCTGAGTTCTAGCCTTTCTCTATTTTGAATAAAATCTTCCTTACCATTTTAATATTTCTTGTCAACTTGTCCATTGACAGGAAGAATGGTTATTTTCTGAAATTTTTTTCAAGAGATTTCTATTATTCAAAGATCAAACTGAGTAAGTTCCATCTCCAATGACTATGTGGTGGTACTTAGTTCAGTTACAACTTTTCTAAGAAGTTGTATTACTTATTTAAAAAAATAATTCAAAGATAACATATTTTAATTTTATATTCTATTTATCTTGTATAGTTTCTAAAATAGAGATAAAAAAAGAGGTAGAGAAATAGAAAGAGAGGGCTGGAAAGAGAAAAGGAGAGAAATAGAGAAGCAATCAATGCATTCTGCCATTTCTATAAATGTGCAGAATCAGTGTCCTTGGCATAGAGTACTTTATAGCATTAACTTAAAAGTGACATCTTTCCCAATTAAAAAATGTGAACGTGTTTGCAATAAATATAAGCCATTTTCCATCTTTTTAATGGTAAAAATTTAGCCTTCCAACCATGCTACCCTTTTATAAATTCATGACATGTTATTTACTACTTCTAATTTTAAATTTTGACAGAAATCATTGTAAGTTGAGCATGCATATACTTGAAATCAGGATGTGAACAGTCACTTGCCAGTTATAAGTTAACTACATTTAGGAAGTACACTATTTTTAACTTTAAAATTTCAGTGGTTTATGGTAGATCACTTACATGTATAATTTTTATCCATAAGACTTGATATCAATTATAGGAAGACTTGAACATCAATCAGATTTTTGTTTTGTGAAAACCTATGGTACAAAATATGAAGGTTTGGTGCTTTCCCCCTCATGTCTTTATTTTTTAATTGTTCATTTAACCCAAAACTTAGAAAATCAACAATGAAAATAACTCATTCTTATCACTTTTTTTCTTCCATTAATTAATTTGCCTTTCTATTATTCCCATCATCTTTCTTCTTTAGCAAGCATTCTAAGGAAAAAGGAGAATTTGGAGTTTTTCCATGTGCATAAATGTTAAAATGAGTTTCCAAATACATATAAAATCTTATTTCCACGTTAAATAAAACACAACAAATAGCAATGTTAGTAACTATGTTAGTTATGTAAGTAAACACATGTTTAACCTACTGAAGGCATTGATTTGCTTATTTAAAAACAGTATCTAGTATCTGAGAGTGGGCTTCCCTGGTGGTTCAGCTGGTAAAGAATCTACCTGCAGAGTGGGAGACCTGGGTTCAGAAGATACCCTGGAGAAAGGAAGGGCTACCCACTTCAGTATTCTGGTCTGGAGAATTCCATGGACTGTACAGTCCATGAGGTCACAAAGAGTTGGACACAACTGAGCAACTCTCAGAAAAATATCTGAGAGGATAATTCAGTTCAGTTCAGTCGCTCAGTCGTGTCTGACTCTGTGACCCCATGGACTGCACCATGCCAGGCCTCCCTGTCCATCATCATCTCCTGGAGTTTACTCAAACTCAGTCCATTGAGTCAGTGAAGCCATCCAACCATCTCATCCTCTGTCGTCCCCTTCTCCTCCTGCCTTCAATCTTTCCCAGCATCAGAAATAATTAACTTAGTCCTTTAATACACTTTAAAAAAATTTTAATTATAATTTTTCAAATGGTATTGGTTTATTACAAAATGTGTGACGGGGGCAGGAGGAGAAGGGGACGACAGAGGATGAAATGGCTGGATGGCATCACGGACTTGATGGACGTGAGTCTCAGTGAACTCTGGGAGATGGTGATGGACAGGGAGGCCTGGCATGCTGCGATTCATGGGGTCTCAAAGAGTCGGACACGACTGAGCGACTGAACTGAACTGAACTGAACTGAAAATGTGTGACTTGGTAAACATAAATTATTTTGATATCAATTATAGACAAATCTCTGAACTTTAAAGTATATGCTGTAGTATTTTTAGACGACATTTAAAAAGCACAATACATGTTTGAGTTTAATTGAATATATTTTCATTTGAATATTAAAAATTTGACTCTATCAGATTTCTTATTATATTGAATTAAATTTGGATACAATGACCACTCAAATGAATTCATATATGCCTGGGTAAATGCTGCCAGGATTCATGCTGCTCTAGTCAGGATTGCACTGCTGCAGCCAGCTGTTCTCACAATTTTAAAGAAAAATTCATCAAAAGAACCCTGCCATACATTCCAAAGAAAGCAGTAAAAATATTTTCATTTGGCTCTAGAGTAAACTTTATTGCCCATCTAAAGCAAGGGCAGATTATTGCAATGTCTCTGGCTTCAGGTAGTAGGTTCTCTGGTGATTCCTTATTGCTAGGTTCAATTATTTTACACCAAGTCATTCTGCTTTCTTCAGTATTTCCAACTCGGAAAGCCAAAGTATAAGAGAAACCACCTGTGAACTGTCACTTTCAAAAGTAAAGGAAAATAATTAACATAATTTTAGTATTTAAGAGTATAAAACGTAGAACTGTCAGAACTGACTTAAAAATAACTTGAAAATGTTAAGAATATGCACATGGCATTAAGTAAGTACAAGTACATTACATTCCCTTGCACTCTGATCATATTTCATTCAGTCTCTGTGAATGTGTCATCATTTTGAATATAATTATATGGGTTATTTTCCATCTTTGCAAAAATTGACAGATTTTCTTGATTATTTTAACCTAATAACTTATACAAGCTGTTACACAAAAAATTACAGATATAGTCATCTTACCTTCTCAAGTAAAGGTACATTCATGCTATTAGTCATGCAGTATCATCAGTAGAAGGACGAATAATCCACCACATTGATAAAACCCATAATGATACAATAATAAGGGATGTAAGAAAAAGGAGAAGTGGAAAACTTGTTAAACTAGAGGAGTTTGGCAGCTGTAGTTGCTGTGACATGTGCTTGTTTTCTCTACCACTCAGGTCACGATTTGTTTTGGCGTAGAACCAGATTAAAGGTCTGATGTTATCTGAGAGGATTTTAATTTCATTCCTCAAGATAGTAAAGCTTTTTTTTTATTTTACTTTACAGTACTGTATTGGTTTTGGCATACATTGACATGAATCCGTCATGGGTGTACATGAACTCCCAAACATGAACCCCCCCCAACCTACCACCCCACATCATCCCTCCGGATCATCCCCATACACCAGCCCCAAACATCCTGCATCCTGCATCGAACATAGACTGGGGATTCGTTTCTTGAAGCATTTTTTTTAAAAGGTTGTTTAATTTGAAATGTTTCAGATGGCAAATCTTTAGATTATATGTTTCTATAACTTTTGTTCAAATCTGTTAGAGGACTGACTTTATATTTTTACCTATTCTATCAACTCACATACTCAGAAAAAAAATGCATAGTATTTCAGTTTTCTATTGAATTTTTGAAGTGAATTTTATTGATATTTTAGAAATTAAAGACTAGAATTATACATATTTTAAAGTCTTTTAAAAATGTGACAAGCTTACATTTAAAAGAGAAACGTACTTAAATTTCCCATTATATTGAGCTTGATTCTTGCATTCACATTACTTTTCTTGAAAATCAGAGCCACACATTTACATAAAGCCAATCAGCAAGTGAAATTTAACCATTGGAAAACATCATAGTATGTTTTATGAAATTCTATAGCAGTTGTTTCAATGTTTACTTTGTACATTTTTAAAATAAATTATGAACTAACGGACTTTCCTGGTAGCTCAGAAGGTAAAGAATCTGCCTGTAATGCAAGAGACCTGGGTTCAGTCTCTGGGTTGGGAATATCCATCCCCTGTTGAAGGGAATGGCAACCCATTCTGGTATTATTGCCTGGAGAATCCCGTAGACAGAGGAACCATGGGGTCACATAGAATTGGACATGACTGAATGACTAAGACTTTCACTTTCATATTTTCAAGTAGTGTCATTGGTATTACATGCTACTGAACATTGAAACATATGTAATGCATAATAAATAGTTTATTGGTATATATGTTTTAAGAGTTCAAAGTGATCCTAAGACTAAAATAATTCAGTACCTTTATTCTAAGTAAATCATACAACAGTTCATTAGCAAACATAAGAGAAACATTTCGACTAAATGATCATCTATTCTTTTATCAGATAATACATACTAGGCCAGGGTATCTAACAGAAAGCAAAACAGACAAAAGTTCATGTGCTACTATCATTTCATTCCAGTTGGAGGAGATTGGTAATAAGTTTACAACATAAATAAGTGAAGTGTGTAAGGAATAGGGGTAAGGAATGCCAAAGGAAATCTTAGGTAACTGATGGTGCTTTGGAAAAAAAATGCATTCTAAGAAGAAGGGAGTGTGAGCTATATGGCTGTCTGAAGGAAGTGACCTGTCAGAAGGAGAAACAACCACAACGATGGTTCTGGGGGTAAGAAGGTGCTGCCATGTATGTTCTGGGAAACTCAAAGAGGCCAGTGTGATTTGGCAGAGTGGAGAGTGATAAAAGTGGTAGATGAAATGAAAGAGATAACAAATAGCAATCCATTAATCCTTTAAGGGCTTGGATTTTACTCTAATTGAGTTAAGAAATTAATGAATAATATTGAACCTAGACATGACATGATACTACTTGTATTTTAACAAAATTACTCTAGTTATTAATATGATAGTAGATGACAGGTTCAAAATTTGAGGCAGGATGACTAAATAAAGAGATATTCAACAAACTTGTCAAGAATGTTTGCCAGTTGAAATCAGATATATCCATATAGTATATGGGTAGGGTCTGGCTATATTAAAAAAAAAGTCAAGAATAGCTCTTTGGTTTTTTCAGCTGACTTACAGGGTTGTGTCAGCTGAAATGGTGAAGGGTCCAGAAGAAGATATGAGTTGTAAGGCACAAGGAGTCCAGTTTGGCATATACTCAGCGTGAAAAGTGAAAGTGAAGTCAGTCAGTCGTGTCCGACTCTTTGCAACCCCATGGACTGTAGCCTACCAGCCACCTCTCTCCATGGGATTCTCCAGGCAAGAGTACTGGAGTGGGTTGCCATTTCCTTTTCCAGGGGATCTTCTCGATGCAGGGATCAATCCTGGGTCTCCTGCATTCCAGGCAGACACTTTAGCCTCTGAGCCACCAGGGAGAGATGAAGTCGCTCAGTCGTGTCCGACTCTCTGCGACCTTATGGACTGTAACCTACTAGGCTTCTCCTTCCATGGGATTCTCCAGGCAAGAGTACTGGAGTGGATTGCCATTTCCTTCTCCAGGGGATCTTCCCGACCCAGGGATCGAACCCGGGTCTCCCACATTGGAGGCAGATGCTTTAACCTCAGAGCCACCAGGGAATCCCATACTGAGTGTGAGATACCTGTTAAATATTCAGTGGATATAACACATGTATAGGTGTATTTCATGGAAAAGCTTAGCAGAGATAAATATTTGGAGTGGTCAACAAACAGTTGATATTTGAAGCCATAGATTTCAACTTGATCACCTACCAAGAGTGAATAAAAAGAAAAGAAGAATTCCATAGACTGAACTGTTAGAAACTGGCAATATTAGGAAACTAGGGGAATGAAGAAGCACCAGTCCATAAGATATACAGCGTGGCCAGTGATAGCCAAGAGAAAGTGGTAACTGAAGGCTAAGTGGTAACAGTTTTCTGAACAAGAAGTAGTGAACAACATGCTTTGTTGCTTAAAGCAACAAATCATACCACCTAAGAAAAGTTGATGAATTCTGTTCAGGGCCTTGTTTTAAAGCAGTAGAAGTTTCAAGAATTTTTTAGGTTCTCCAAGCCACTATGTTATCCTTCAAGACATAAATAATAAAGCAGAAGAACTTTATTTATTTATAATAATGCCTTTACAATAATTTTAAGACATAGAAATGTTATTCTCTTGTTTAATATCTCATTATAAGTCCATGGGTATTTTAAAACAAAATTAACTGTCCATATGGATAGTTATGAAAAAGTCATTGCAGTTGTGAAAATACACAGGACAAAACACCAAATACAATATTAAACACAAAATACAATATTAAAATGCAAAATACAATATTAAAACTAAAAAAAGGACAATAAAAATATTGTGCTTTTTTAAACTAGTTTAAATGTCTACCAAAATTACTGTTTTAAGAACAGATTTTTAAAAATAACCTCTCCGTATCATCCATCGGGATTGGTGCACTAGGACGACCCAGAGGGATGGTACAGGGAGGGAGGAGGGAGGGGGTTCAGGATGGGGAACATAATATTAAAACTAAAAAAAGGACAATAAAAATATTGTGCTTTTTTAAACTAGTTTAAATGTCTACCAAAATTACTGTTTTAAGAACAGATTTTTAAAAATAACCTCTCCGTATCATCCATCGGGATTGGTGCACTAGGACGACCCAGAGGGATGGTACAGGGAGGGAGGAGGGAGGGGGTTCAGGATGGGGAACACGTGTATACCTTTGGCGGATTCATGTTGATGTATGGCAAAACCAATACAATATTGTAAAGTAATTAACCTCCAATTAAAATAAATAAATTTATATTTTAAAAATAAAAAAATAAAAATAACCTCTCAGGCCTGGAGAATTCCATGGACTGTATAGTCCATGGGGTCACAAAGAGTTGGATACGACTGAGTGACTTTCACTTTCTTAGGCTATTGCTATTATTACTACCAATTTCTTACCTCCTTTGATTCACTAGCTTATGTAAACATTAGTATATTAATTTAATAAAATACTCTTAACATATGATTTTGCCTCTGAGTAAATGTTTCATATTAAAATATCTATTTTAGAGAGCAACCTGTTAATACAAATTAAAGTAAATATATGAATTCTATCATTTGGAATGTACTCTGGGTAGGTACACTTATGTAAACATAGAAGTGTGTACACTGACGTTCACTTAATTCCATTCACACTATCAAAAAGGTAGAACCACTATAAATGTCTAAAGACTGAAAATGAACAATGCAAACTGTGGTTGAAAATGAAAGTGTTAGTCACTCAGTCATCTCTGACTCTTTGCAATTCCATGAACTGTAGCCCACTAGGTCCTCTGTCCCTGAAGTTCTGCAGGCAAGAATACTGGAGTGGGTAGCCATTACCTTCTCCAGGGGATCTTCGTAATCCAGGAATCAAATCCAGGTCTCCTACACTGCAGTCAGGTTCTTTACCATCTGAGCCATCAGGGAAGCCCATACCTGTATATGGGGTCACAAAAAGTTGGACACGACTAACACACTATGCTGCTGCTGCTGCTGCTAAGTCGCTTCAGTCGTGTCCGACTCTGTGCAACCCCATAGACGGCAGCCCACCAGGCTCCTCTGTCCCTGGGATTCTCCAGGCAAGAATACTGGAGTGGGTTGCCACTTCCTTCTCCAATGCAGGAATGTATGCTAAGTCGCTTCAGTCATGAACAACTCTGTGCAACCCTATGGACAGCAGCCCTCCAGGCTCCTCTGTCCACAGAATTCTCCAGGCAAGAATACTGGAGTGGGTTGCCATTTCCTTCTTCAACACACTATAGAGTAGTGAATAATAAAAGAATAAGCTAGGTAGATAAATTAGTAGATCACTAAGATACCAATTAGTGGAGAAAATGTCTTATAAAATTATCAGTACATTATGTTACAATTTATGTTAAATATCTTTTCTTCAGGTTCATATCACTCTGTGTATTTTTATAAATATAGGCAGATTATTGATAAATTCATTGACCTTTGAAAAGAAGACTAGGATGTTAGTAGTCCATTTTGAGTGATATTTTGAATGATTTTGACTGAATATATGTTCATGAGTTGCTAGTATGGTCAAACATTTAAAATAATAATGTGCACTCGTATTTTATATATTAAGGAATGAACAAAACAGTATAATTCCTATATAAATATATTGATAGGTTTAGCTCTAAAATTGAACAATTCACTTATGATTTGGTCTTCATGAACATGTTACATAGAGGAGTTTATTATTTCTCTACCAGCTGATCACTTAATCAGATCTCACTTCCTTACCATTATTAAAGATTCTATTGATTGTTTACTGTAAATATAATTATATATAATAGTTTGGTTAATCTATTAAACTCAGCTATTGTCTTTCTTTTACAGTCTAGAAAAAGTTAATTTTATTTACTCAATAGCCAGAAATCTACTAAGAATACTTAAGTATTAGAAAACTTGTATTAATACTTGTAATAGATATATATGAAATCTTTACCAGTAACTATGGAGGTAAAAGTTTAAAGCTTAACTACTTCTTTTTAATAAGTAGTTATTTATTTACTTTTAAAATATGTAGAACAAGGTGGAATTGATGAACAAATAATAAATCAAAGTCAGATTTTTCACATCTTCACATTTCCTTTACTATGACTAAAGAAAGACTGTGACATAATGACACAATATTGTGTTCTATGGAGAGAGTAAAGAAAGAAAAAGTGAAAAGACAGTAGAATTTTAAACAAAAATAGCTTATCACAGTGATTCCAAATACAAAATTCAAATAGCGAATCCACTGAGTTTATTACACAAACTAGCCATTCACCATTGAGTTTGCTATATAAACTAACTATATCTGTTATGTGTAGTTTTGTGATTATGAATTACACTGTAAAATCAAATTATTAAATTTGAACTAGCTCAAAGAGACAATTAATAATGTTAACTTTGAAAAATAATTATTTTTTAAAATATGTTGAAATAAATGTTATTGATGTAGCTATAAAATTTGAAGGTATGTATAGCCTTATATATAAGCACAAATTTGCAATACAATATGTAGAATATGTGCACTTTAGGCAAGAGTATTTGACTTTGGGCTAAGGGAGAAACATGTAGCTTTTCAACATAAAGTATTTTCACATAAAGATATTTTTATTTAATTTTATATTTCCAGGAAGAATATTGGTGAAGTTCATAAACATATATTCTCAATTATTTTTTTCTAGAATACCAGTTTTCACAGAATGCTTCTTCAAGAACTAATCTATTTCCTGAGCCATATACTGCTGAAAATGTATGCAAAAGGTAAAGTAGAGGCAGAGGACAAAGCATGGCTAATGATGCACACACAGAAATAAAGATTCTTATTGTCTACATGACAAATATGTTTTATATCTAACAGTATCAAAAAAGACAACAAAAAATGCCATTTTCTCATTTCCTAAGTAGCAGGGAAAATAAGGAAAATTATATAGAATATGCAAATTTAAACTGACCTTCCAAATATATATTGATGTACATAAACAAACAAAGCAAAATTGATAATGTATTTCATTTTTTACAGTCATGAATATAAATATTGTATGTATTCTGAATAATATGAAAGTGTGTCATATTTATTGAAAGTAATCTTGGCAATGTTTGCCAGACTTTATTTAAATATCAAGGTAGGCTTCAGAACTCAGGGTTCTAAAGTCTCTTGTTTCTGAGGATGATAGGGAGCTAGGTCAAAATCTTCTAAAGGGAAAAAAATCTTCTAACTCCAAATGTTTTTAAGAAACAGGAACTGTTAGGGTGTGAATCTGCTTTCAGCAAACTGCTGGACATCCTCTTAAGGTACTTGCAAGATTTTTAACTTGAATTTTGTAGAAGGTGACAGAATTGGGCAGAATGTTTTTAGAGCAAAACTGGATGTTACCCATTGTTTCAGAACTTCCTGGAGAATAAGAAACACAGCAGAGATAACCTGAGTCTACTAAAATGTCAGCAAACCGTAACCTAGTCTAACTCAATTCTCAATATAATTAAATTAAATAGCCCTTTATGGGAAAAGAGACAATAGTCTGTAGCTTCTATTATTGTTATGTACACAGTTTTCAATTAAAGAAGCTTTAAAAATATTAGACATTCAAATATGGGTTTCACTGGTGGCTCAGATGGTAAGGAATCTGCCTTTATTGCAGGAGACCTGAATTTGATCCCTGGGTTGGGAAGACCCCTGGAAAAGTGAACAGCAACCCAATCCAATATTCTTGCCGTGGAAATCCCATGGGCAGAGGAGCCTGGTGGGCTACAGTCCATGGGGTCACAAAGAGTCAGACACAACTTAGTGACTAACACACTGAGACATTCAAATAAGCAAAAAATATATCTTATAGCTAGCAGAAAAACAAAACAAAACATAAAAAGTGTTACGAATGATCCAGAAGGCTATGAGAACCAAATAATAGACACAGAATTTGCATAACTCTTATTATTAAATGATGCTATTTGGAGTTTCACAAAAGAATTTGGATATGTTAAAAGGCATTTAAAATATATTGATTTTTTAGAACTAAATGGATAAGTTTAATAAAATGTTGGAAATAGAACATAAAATCAAGAAACATGAACATAAGAAATCAGAAAATAAACAAAAGTACAGAGAGACATAAATGAGGAAAAAGAGAGAGACGTGTGGGGCATGCTCATGCTCACTGGTTCTCATATTAGTGGAATTATAGAAGAAAAGATAATAGGAAAGAAGCAACATTCAACAAAATAGTGATCAAGAATTTTCTAAACCTGATGAATGTCACACCACATATTCAGAATGCTAAGCAAACTCTATAAAACCACACCTAGTCATATTATAGTGAAACTGATCAAAACCAAAGATAAGAGAGAATATTAAAAAGTATCCAAAGGGGGAAAAATTGCACATTGCCTTTAAAAAACAGCAACAACAATAAGACTTAACAGCTGGTTAACATAAAAGCCAGCTGTCTACGGGCTGATGTTTTTAAAGTTTTAAATGAAGTTTATACTCAAGAAAAATGTATCTAAAAACTGAAAGCAAAATAAAGAAAATTTGGATAACCAAAAAAGAAGACTCATGGTCAGTAGATTTTCATTAAAAGAAATAATAAAGGAAATAAGTTGAGCATAATAAACACAATCTCCAAGTGAAACAGGAAACTGTAAAACAAAATGAAAAACTATAGAAAGAATAATTATTGCCTTTCTGATGAATTAATTGTCTTTTCTAGAAAACAGAGCAAGAGGGTTTATCTTTTGTGCCGCTTTTTCTTTATAATATTTAATTTGCATCCTTACCTAAAGGAGAAAACCTGAATACCAAGAATATTTCTCTCAAGAATAGGACCTGACTAGGTACCATAAACAGGGTAACTGGATCTTTCTGGAAATAGACATCTGTACTAAATAGGATTTTACCTTTATGCCAGACTATGTATTCCTAAATTTTAAAAACCAGTCTTTTAGCAGATATATGAAACTTAAAATACTGTAGATTTGAAGTTTGTACTTAACTTGTTGGTAGTAAAAATACACTTCAGTTCGGTTCAGTTCAGTCACTCAATTGTGTCCAACTCTTTGTGACCCCATGGACTGCGGCACACCAGGCCTCCCTATCCATCGCCAAATCCTGGAGTTCACTCAGACTCATGTCCATTGAGTTGGTGATGCCATCCGACCGTCTTATCATCTGTTGTCCCCTTCTTTTATGAAGATTGTAATCCAAGACTAGGTCGAACATGTCATTTTAAAACATACAGGTGGAAACCACAGGTCAAAAATAGCAAGAATGTGCAGGCAGAAGCCTGGTAAGGTGAGAAATGTGTCCACTAATGGCTTGAAAGTCAAGTTTCATGGAAGGAAAGAGCTAAAGACAAGCCTGAAGGGTTTTCAAATGGAGAGATTAGGAATGTCACCTCCCTCCCTCTAGCTATTGGAAGCACTAATGAATTCAGGTTTTTTGCAAAATCACTGGGAGGACTAGAAAATGGATTTGGGAAATTCTATTTAGAAATGAAGATAACAGTGGTGATGAAAGACCCAGTATGTGTAAGTTTCACTCCAATGATAAATATTCAGACTATCATTTTTAATAAATATAATTTTCTAAGACCCAAGTCTAAATATTCTGATAGTCTCAAGCACTACTGAGAATATTCTGTGCTTGTTTAGCAATGACTGCTTTATTTATCCTAGACTGGCAATATCCTTAGAAATTGTTTAAGAGAATAACAATGCCGTAAGAAAATGTCATCAGATTGGCATTTTTCATTCAGCTAAGATTTGAGTACTATTTCCTGCTGCATTCTTGTCTGTGTTTTAAGTATAAAAAAGTGAACAAGAGGAGGAAAATAAATTTCCCTAAGGTGGTTCACGTTTTGTTATGGACTGAATTTTTGTGTCCCCTCCTAAATTCCCATGTTTAAACTCTACTCAATATAATGGTATTAGGAGATGAAGTGTTTGGTGAGTAATTAAGGTTAGATGAGGTCATGAGTTTGAGTGAACTCTGGGAGTTGGTGATGGACAGGGAGGCCTGGCTTGCTGCAATTCATGGGGTCACAAAGAATTGGACACGACTGAGCGACTGAACTGAACTGAACTGAGGTCATGAAATTGAAGTCATCATATATACGGTGTTAGTATCCTTACAAGAACTGAGATAGAGCTGCTTCCTATCTCAACTGTCTACCATTTGAGGATACAAGGAGTAGTAAGCCATCTATAACATGGAAGAAGTTTGTTACCAGAACCTGATGGTGCTGACAACCTCATTTCAGACTTTCAGCCTCCAGAATTGTGAAAAATACATTTTACAGAGAAAATTATGATACATATCTGAGACCATTTAAACATAGAATAGAATAATGAAGCCATGACAATGCGTGGCAGGACTGGATAGAAGTAGATGGAATAGAGGAGGCACAAAGAGATCTTTGATGAAAGTCTGGGAGAGGCACTCACTGCACTTGTTGCTTGTCATATCTACTTATCACCTAGCTTTTATTACTTAAAACCTGTGTTAGAACCATCAGGATTTATTTTCAGGAAACTGAAAACTACTCCAGCTATTTGAAACACAAATGAATTTAGGTTTTTACAAAATCATTGGAAGGGATGGGGAATGGTTCTTGGCAGGTCTCAACAATTGCTCACATGACAGCAGTACAAATCTGGCCTTTGGTAGGAGCTGGCCTAATATCGAAGTTGGGAGTCAAGAGTGACCCCTGGCACTGCAGCCTTAAGGAGCGCAGTCCACTAGATGTGATCCAAAGATCTGGAGGCCGCTGTCTCCCGAACTCCTCTCAGTGGTCATAAAACTAATAATAATTGGACACCAAAAACTGCTGCAGAAAACCCCAGTGACTCCAGAACCTTCCTTGCCAGTAGGAAACAAGCAAAATCAAAGAAGAATAACTCTGCCTCACTTCCACTTTCCAAATCTTTAGCAAATGCATCTAATTGGCAAAACCTAATTTGTATCCAGAACCTGCAAATCCCTAGTGTCTACAATAAAGAAATGCTCAGTATCCCAAATTTTAAATGGATGCTTAGTGCCAATTTATAGTGGCCTTAATAATCTGAGTGTAGAAGCAAACTTGGAGAAAGTCTCTGTTGATTGGAAATTGTTTAATAAAAATGGTAAAGGGAATATTTCTGGGGATTACTCTACCTCTTAATGATTAGCAGACCTCATTGGGTAGAACTTTTGCTGCTAGCAGATAAGCATTTTAAAATTTTTAATTAGATGCATTCACATAACCATTTGAATAATTGATAGACAGTATCCCTTCCAATTTCATTTAGTTGTTTTAAAATGTCTTTCTTAGCATAAATTAATCTTCAATTAGCAAACTGATGTGAGGAAAAAATATATATATGGGTCTTAATTTCTACAAACCTTGCTTGTCAGAATTAGACTAAAAGCTTGGCAACTTACTTCAAATATATGACAGCTGCTTTATAAAAACCACAGAAGCTCCAAGTCATGTTCCATGAATAATAAATTTCCTGAATGAAACAAATTAAAATGGCATTCCTAAACTACAATTTATCCAAGACTTACTATCTTCTTTAGCAGGGTTATGCTAATGGATACACATTCAGTTCAGTTCAGTTCAGTCGTTCAGTTGTGTCCTACTCTTTGTGACCCCATGAATCGCAGCACGCCAGGCCTCCCTGTCCATCACAAACTCCCGGAGTTCACTCACACTTGCATCCATCAAGTCAGTGATGCCATCCAGCCATCTCATCCTTGGTCATCCCCTTCATCTCCTGCCCCCCAATCCCTCCAAGCATCAAAGTCTTTTCCAATGAGTCAACTCTTTGCATGAGGTGGCCACAGTACTGGAGTTTGAGCTTCAGCATCATTCCCTCCAAAGAAATCCCAGGGCTGATATCCTTCAGAATGGACTGGTTGGATCTCCTTGCAGTTCAAGGGACCCTCAAGAGTCTTCTCCAACACCACAGTTCAAAAGCCTCCATTCTTTAGTGCTCAGCCTTCTTCACAGTCCAACTCTCACATCCATACATGACCACTGGAAAAACCATCACCTTGAGTAGATGGACCTTGGTTGGCAAAGTAATGTCTCTGGTTTTCAATATACTATCTAGGTTGGTCATAACTTTTCTTCCAAGGAGTAAGCGTCTTTTAATTTCATGGCTGCTGTCACCATCTGCAGTGATTTTGGAGCCCCCCGAAATAAAGTCTGACACTGTTTCCACTGTTTCCCCATCTATTTCCCATGAAGTGTTGGAACCGGATGCCACGATCTTCATTTTCTGAATGTTGAGCTTTAAGCCAACTTTTTCACTCTCCTCTTTCACTTTCATCAAGAGGCTTTTTAGTTCNCTCTAGTCTTTCCCATTCTGTTGTTTTCCTCTATTTCTTTGCACTGATGGCTGAGGAAGGCTTTCTTATTTCTTCTTGCTCTTCTTTGGAACTGTGCATTCAGATACTTATATCTTTCCTTTTCTATATAATGACATGAAGAAATAGATAATTAAGTATTATACAGAAAGGTTAAAAGGCTCTCCTGATTTGTGTGTAGATGGAGGAGGAGTTCCTTGTGAGTGTAGGAGAGGTTTGCTACACATATATAAACCCAATATGTGTGTGTGTGTGTGCGCATGCGCGCATGTGTGCTCAGTGGCTCAGTTGATTCCAAATCTTTGCAGCCCTGTGGATTGTAGCTTGTCAGGCTCCACTCCCCTTGTGATTTTCCAAGAAAGAATACTGGAGTGGGTTGCCATTTCATCCTGCAGGGGATCTTCCCAACCCAGGGATTGAACCAGTGTCTCCTGCATTGTCAGACAGATTCTTTACCACTGAGCCACCTGGGAAACCCATATATACTCAGTAAAATTTACTTTTTATAAATTAGGAGACTATGATCAGATAGATGCAATTTTTTTTTACTATATGGTTTTATTGAAAGCACATTATTTATGACAAATGAGCAGCTTTTCTGTTTAGATTTTGGATGTTTGAAATCTGTATTTAGTTGACACTCAGAGGTTTAAGTTCACATTTTGCTCATCCTGAATCTTATTATTTGTTCCTAACTCATTCCTAGTATCTTAAAACATATTATACTTCTGCCTGTATTGACAAACATACATTTTTTTTCTATGTGTGAAATACTGCTTAGGTGATAGGGATGATGAAATGAGAAAAGGTTATCCTTTCCTTCAGGGAGTTTGAAGTGAGAGGAAGAGTCATGTTTTAACAACAGGTTCAGAACCTGGAATAGAGAGGCTGAGTGTAAAGATAGGAAAAAACTTGATTGCCTTCTTTATGTATCTCAAGGACTTACTTTCACAAAAGCTTGGTCTACGTTTTAAGTATTGTACTAACAAACATCATGCCATAATATTTCCATGTTTACAGATATACTCAGAAGCAAACAACCTTCATACATTGTTAAAACACGTGCATTTCCTGCGTCTTATTTTCCCAGGGTTAGCAAGTACTCATTGAAAAGGTAGTATTGGAGGAGGGATGGTTTCCAATATACTTCCCCCAACCTTTATATAGCTCTGAGTTTTGCCACAGGAGATAATTACATTCTATGGTTCCTGGTTCTGATGAAATATTTTTGTAGCTAAAATTTTATACTTATAGAAAGTTCTATGCTAACTCACAAGAAGCATTTTTATTACTAGAACTCTCTAGGAGGATTGGCCCCAAACAAGGTAGCCACTGGGAACAACAGAGATTGCTGATCACTTCTTTCCTTGTTTTTCTAAGACTACCTGGTTTCCTAATTTTTTATTTATAAATTTTATATCTTTTCCTTCATTGTGTCCATGGATAAGTTTTTTTAATCTTGGTTAAAAACAATATATAAAAGTCATTTGTTGTTCTGAATCTGTCAATGTCTTTCTTTATGTTTATTATAATTTTATAAAGTCAACAGTGATTGCCAGGGTGTAATTCTTCTATAAGATCATTTTGAAAAATGGGGTAAGAAGAACAGTATTGCAACATATTGGTCTATATTTATTATAATATAATTAGACTTGTTAAAACAATTATTGGTGCCATGAATAGAGAAAAGTGGTTCAAGTTTAGATATTTTAGATGTCCCTATTGTCTGTATTATTTTTGTGGCTAACCATTTAATTCCAGAATAAATTTAATATGGTAATATAATTTTAAATTTTACAGAATCTACATTGGGAGCAGAGATAATTTGACTTTAATGTATGTTTGAGATTTAATGATGTGAATAATGTCAAAAATTTTGATGTTACCTACTCTTGAATTAGATGTAAAGTAATGGTCAAGAATATGTGTTTTCTAAAGAGTGTATTTTATCCTATCCTTGCAACCCTCTCTGTCCTACTCAGGCATTTATTTCAACTCTTCTACATTCATAGTCAAGGTGTTTTGTGTTTATTTTTTGCTCAAACTAATCATCGAAGAACCACCATACACAATCAATTAGACACCAAACTATTGTGATTATACCTTCTAAAAATCTCTGATATATAGTTAGTATAATGGTCTGCATTCTTATTCATATATTCTGTGCAGCTTGTTTCCAATGCATTTGATGTTAAAACTGTATTTTTCTAAGTACATCTCAGGTTTTATATTATGAGAAACATACTTTAATCACTGCTGCTCTGANTTTTTTTTTACTATATGGTTTTATTGAAAGCACATTATTTATGACAAATGAGCAGCTTTTCTGTTTAGATTTTGGATGTTTGAAATCTGTATTTAGTTGACACTCAGAGGTTTAAGTTCACATTTTGCTCATCCTGAATCTTATTATTTGTTCCTAACTCATTCCTAGTATCTTAAAACATATTATACTTCTGCCTGTTTTGACAAACATACATTTTTTTTCTATGTGTGAAATACTGCTTAGGTGATAGGGATGATGAAATGAGAAAAGGTTATCCTTTCCTTCAGGGAGTTTGAAGTGAGAGGAAGAGTCATGTTTTAACAACAGGTTCAGAACCTGGAATAGAGAGGCTGAGTGTAAAGATAGGAAAAACCTTGATTGCCTTCTTTATGTATCTCAAGGACTTACTTTCACAAAAGCTTGGTCTACGTTTTAAGTATTGTACTAACAAACATCATGCCATAATATTTCCATGTTTACAGATATACTCAGAAGCAAACAACCTTCATACATTGTTAAAACACGTGCATTTCCTGCGTCTTATTTTCCCAGGGTTAGCAAGTACTCATTGAAAAGGTAGTATTGGAGGAGGGATGGTTTCCAATATACTTCCCCCAACCTTTATATAGCTCTGAGTTTTGCCACAGGAGATAATTACATTCTATGGTTCCTGGTTCTGATGAAATATTTTTGTAGCTAAAATTTTATACTTATAGAAAGTTCTATGCTAACTCACAAGAAGCATTTTTATTACTAGAACTCTCTAGGAGGATTGGCCCCAAACAAGGTAGCCACTGGGAACAACAGAGATTGCTGATCACTTCTTTCCTTGTTTTTCTAAGACTACCTGGTTTCCTAATTTTTTATTTATAAATTTTATATCTTTTCCTTCATTGTGTCCATGGATAAGTTTTTTTAATCTTGGTTAAAAACAATATATAAAAGTCATTTGTTGTTCTGAATCTGTCAATGTCTTTCTTTATGTTTATTATAATTTTATAAAGTCAACAGTGATTGCCAGGGTGTAATTCTTCTATAAGATCATTTTGAAAAATGGGGTAAGAAGAACAGTATTGCAACATATTGGTCTATATTTATTATAATATAATTAGACTTGTTAAAACAATTATTGGTGCCATGAATAGAGAAAAGTGGTTCAAGTTTAGATATTTTAGATGTCCCTATTGTCTGTATTATTTTTGTGGCTAACCATTTAATTCCAGAATAAATTTAATATGGTAATATAATTTTAAATTTTACAGAATCTACATTGGGAGCAGAGATAATTTGACTTTAATGTATGTTTGAGATTTAATGATGTGAATAATGTCAAAAATTTTGATGTTACCTACTCTTGAATTAGATGTAAAGTAATGGTCAAGAATATGTGTTTTCTAAAGAGTGTATTTTATCCTATCCTTGCAACCCTCTCTGTCCTACTCAGGCATTTATTTCAACTCTTCTACATTCATAGTCAAGGTGTTTTGTGTTTATTTTTTGCTCAAACTAATCATCGAAGAACCACCATACACAATCAATTAGACACCAAACTATTGTGATTATACCTTCTAAAAATCTCTGATATATAGTTAGTATAATGGTCTGCATTCTTATTCATATATTCTGTGCAGCTTGTTTCCAATGCATTTGATGTTAAAACTGTATTTTTCTAAGTACATCTCAGGTTTTATATTATGAGAAACATACTTTAATCACTGCTGCTCTGAACTTTACAATTAGCTTCATGTACATAGTATGTAGTTTTCCTACTTTTAGCTCTGCAGTACTTCTTGAGTCTATGTTTATTATAAAGATATTTTAAAATATATTCACATAATTACATTAACAGAAAAAGCATGATGTTTATGTGTGTGTATGTATATATTGCAGCAATTAAATTTTCAAGATATGATGAGATTTTTATATTAAAAATAAAATATAAATTGACTATGAATACCTTAAACCATGCTTTTGTAATTCACCTGATTAAAAGTCTAAAATACTCTTACCTATGTCAGAAATACAAAAAGCTGATATTTGCTACAAATTAATATAATTTAGTTAATCTATATTGCATAACTAACTCATATACATAAACATACATACATACATGCATCTATACGGTTCTGGTTGGGAAAGCTTTTATAAAATTTTGTGCCATATATTGAGCGTAAGTAAATCTCAATTTTGTTATTGTCCTTGCTATTTTTTATAACAATTAGATTGACAGATTAAACTAGAATTCATCCTGCAAAATAACTCTTAATGGTGTAATTAAAATTCCACTAGTTTCTTAAAGTTATTATTTAATTGTATTCTATTCCTTCTTATCATGTTTTTTAAAATTGTATTGTGGTTTGGGAAAAGTAGCATATTTTGTTCATAGAATACTGAATTAAATATTATACATTTTCATTACACACAAACTATGGCATATATCTTATGATAAGTAGATTGAAAAATTGAAGAACCATTGAAAGAAGACAATATTAAAAACATATCTATACAGCATAAATGTTAGCAAAGGCAAACCTTTACTAGATCATACAACAATTAAATACAATTTTATAGCCTCAAAAAGAAATAAGAAACATGTATTTTTACTTTATCCTTAAGTCTTATAATGTAGAATATTATTGACAGTCTAGTGGTCCCTTTGTACAGGCATCACATTAAGCTGTCAGATCAACAATATTCATCCTTCACTTTTGCATAAAGCATTGATTTAGATTTTCAGAATATATTTCACAGACACAGGGGAAATAAGGAAGACCCAATGAAAATGGATAATTTTCTTGGAAGCAGTAATTTTCTGTCTCTTTAGATGAACACAGAGTGGGAAAAAAATATCAACAGACACACAAGTATTTATATAAAAACCAAGTTCAGAGAATATATACTGCTAATGTTACACTTCCATTTTTCATAAATACTTCTTGAATAATTTTGTATTACTTAGAGAGACTAGTACTTTAATTAATAAAAATATACCTCCACAGAATTGCTGCCCTCACATCAAAGAAAGGAATCATGAGTCTGTAGAGTAATTAAATATTCTATGTATATACACTGTAGGGTTTCCCTTGTGGCTCAGATGGTAAAGCATTTGCCTATAATGTGGGAGACCTGGGTTCAACCCCTGGGTCGGGAAGTTCCCCTGGAGAAGGGAATGGCAACCCACTCCAGTATTCCTGCCTAGAAAATCCCATGGACGGAGGAGCCCAGTACAATCCATGGGGTCGCAAAGAGTTGGACATGACTGGGCCACTTCACTTCACTTCATATACACTGTATTTATGAAAAATGTAAGGAGTCATAAAATGTCTCATTCCACACTTTCAAAAATATTTGAAAAAAATTTTCAAAAAGTTGATCAATATTTACGTAAACAATGTTTTATAAATATTGTTTTATAATAGTACAATACTCTTTCAGTTTCAAAATTACCTATTATAACTTTCACTGTACTAAACTTTCCAATAGTGCTGAAGATCTTTAAAAAATATATATAGAAGAAATATCTTTAAAGATATTTGAATGTAAATTTACTAATTAAATGTCACTATAGATACATCGGAGAAGGGAATGGCACCCCACTCCAGTACTCTTGCCTGGAAAATCCCGTGGATGGAGGACCCGGGTAGGCTGCAGTCCATGGGGTCGCTGAGGGTCGGACACGACTGAGCGTCTTCACTTTCACTTTTCACTTTCATGCATTGGAGAAGGAAATGGCAACCCACTCCAGTGTTCTTGCCTGGAGAATCCTAGAGACGGGGGAGCCTGGTGGGCTGCCGTTTATGGGNGGAGGACCCGGGTAGGCTGCAGTCCATGGCGTCGCTGAGGGTCGGACACGACTGAGCGTCTTCACTTTCACTTTTCACTTTCATGCATTGGAGAAGGAAATGGCAACCCACTCCAGTGTTCTTGCCTGGAGAATCCTAGAGACGGGGGAGCCTGGTGGGCTGCCGTTTATGGGGTCACACAGAGTCGGACACAACTGAAATGACTTAGCATAGCATAGCATAGATGCATAGATTTTGAAAGCTACATATTTTCCTCTTTAAAAGAAAAACAATTTTTTTCATTGTATGTTTTAAAATACTATTTTTCAGTTGTAACAGTAGTATACATACATACAGTAGACAATATTTTAAATGTGATTATATACATAAAGTATTAAAATTATATATTTCCTATACAAGATATAAATATGATAAATACTGTATATACTTATTCTGGAGGTAAGATAAAGGGCATACATGTTTTCAATTATGTGAAATCATTTACCATTGTTCAGTTGGCTCTTCCACTATATCATTTATTATAGAAAGTTTCTGTCACTAATCTTGTATGTTATTATTTTAAATGACTGCTTATTATCTCATCATAAAAATTACTATGACATATTTTAAAAGTTCACTTTTATTCTACAATAAAATTGCTTCTATTTTAGGAAAGCTGTGCTGACATACAAGCTTTGCCAACATACATCTTTGTTTATAATTCTGATTGTATTTTTTCATAGATACAGTGAAGTGAAATTATAGATACATGGAGTTTGAAAGGATGAAAATGCACCATCTACTATATACTACAAAATAAGCACAGAGATAGCCATATACATACATAATATATAATGGTATTTGCATAAAATTAAAAAATACATGATGCTNATAGCCTTGACTAGGCGGACCTTAGTCGGCAAAGTAATGTCTCTGCTTCTGCTGTCTCTTATACACATCTAGATGTGTATAAGAGACAGATCTACTATATACTACAAAATAAGCACAGAGATAGCCATATACATACATAATATATAATGGTATTTGCATAAAATTAAAAAATACATGATGCTACTATTAAAATGAATTAAGTAATTAGGTTCTTAAATATTTTATATGAAAGAAGCAATGTCTATCTTTCACATTATTAAATCTTCAGTGCATGTAAAAACCCCTGGAGTATACTAAGGAATTTTTATATATTAAGTTTAATCTTCTATAGTTAGAGAGTACCTCTTAAAATATTTTATTTGCCAAGCATATTGCTAGAAGATAGTCATGTAATCTTGATAAAAAGTAATATTCAGTAATGATTGTTATCTTATTTATAGTATAGTAAGCATTAATTTTGACCTATCTCTTAATCTTGTCCCAAAATAAAGGAATATTTTCTCAATTTAGGAGGAACTATGATCTCAAAATTTTAGGGTCCAATTTTTTTTATTGTTTATATAATTTGAATAAAAGACAGGATACTAAATACACTATATGGCTTTAACAATAGCAATGGTATAGTCAACACTAACAGCAATGGGCATGGAACCAGAGACCAAATTGCCAACATACACTGAATCATAGAAAAAGCAAGCGAATTCCAAAACAACATCGACGTCTGCTTCATTGACTTCACTAAAGCCTTTGACTGTGTGGATCACAACAAACTGTGGAAAATACTTAAAGAGATGTGAATACCAGACCACGTTACCTGCCTCCTGAGAAATCTGTATGCAGGTCAAAAAGCAACAGTTAGAACTAGACATGGACCAATGAACTGGTTCAAAATTGGGTAAGCAATATGTTGTCACCGTGCTTATTTACCTTATATGCAGAGTACATTATGTGAAATGATAGGTTGGATGACTCACAAGCTGGGATCAGGATTGCTAGGAAAAATATTAACAACCTCAGATATTCACATAATACCATTGTAATGGCAGAAAGGGAAGAGGAAGTAAACAGACTTTTGATGAAGGTAAGAGGAGAGTGAAAGCTAGCTTAAAATTCAACATTCAGAAAATGAAAATCATGGCATCTGGTCCCATAACTTCATAGCAAATAGATGGGGAGAAAGTGGAAATAGTGACAGGGTTTATTTTCTGGGCTCCAAAATCACTGCGGATGGTGAGTGCAACCATGAAATTAAAAGATGCTTGTTCCTTGGAAGAAAAGCTATGACAAAGCTAGACAGTGTATTAAAGAGCAGAGACATCACGTTGCCAACAAAGGTCGATATAGTCAAAGTATGGTATTTCCAGTAGTCATGTACAATGTGAGAGTTAGACCATAAAGAAGGCTGAGCATGGAAGAATTGATGCTTTCAAATTGTGGTGCTTGAGAAGACTCTTAAGAGTCCTTTGGACAGCAAGGAGATCAAGCAAGTCAATCCTAAAGGAAATCAACCCTGAATACTCATTGGAAGGACTGATTCTGAAGCTGAAGCTCCAATCTTCTGGCTACCTGATGTGAAGAGTGGACTCATTGGAAAAAACCCTGATGCTGGGAAAGACTGAAAACAAAGGGAGAAGGTGGTGGCAGAGGATGAGATGGTTAGATAGTATCACTGACTCAATGGACATGAATTTTAGCAAACTCCAGGAGATAGTAAAGAACAGGGAAGCCTGGTTTCCTGGAGTCCATGGGGTTGCAAAGAGTCAGACACAACAACGATTGCAAGTAGACTTCCTACCACTTTCAACTATTCTTCTGCTTGGAAAGACACACTTGAGGAATTGGTTTGACTCAATGGACATGAATTTTAGCAAACTCCAGGAGATAGTAAAGAACAGGGAAGCCTGGTTTCCTGGAGTCCATGGGGTTGCAAAGAGTCAGACACAACAACGATTGCAAGTAGACTTCCTACCACTTTCAACTATTCTTCTGCTTGGAAAGACACACTTGAGGAATTGGTTCTGTGAAGTAGTCTTATTTAGCAACATTCATTACCTCAAACCACAGTTTGCTTGTTAGTTTAGTTTTTGGTTTTTTTTTTTTAATACCAATGTCCTTGTCTTTAAATCAAGAAAATATTTTCCAGTTCACATCTGTCTTCATTGAAACCCTGTGATACTACATTCCATTTTTTAATGCATGAAAAACTCAACAGGTTCTTTGAATTCTCTGGACACTTAAAGTTCTTCTAAGTCTTGTCTTAATATGTTCCATCTGTATGTTGATAACAGAAACATTACTGCTTCCAGAGAAACTATTCTTTTGAGCTCTAGACCTATAGACCTTGGACATTTCTGTTTGCATTTCAGACAGAAAAAATAAGCTTAACATTTTCAAAAATTGAATTGATAAGTGGTGTGTGTGTGTGCGCACACGCACGTGCTCAATCACTCAGTTTGTGTTGGACTCTTTGGAACCCCATGGACTGTAACCCACCAGATTCCTCTGTCCATGGAATTTTCCATGAAAGAATACATGAGTGAGTTGCCATTTCATCTTTGGGGGATCATCCTAACCCAGGGATTGAGCCCACATCTCTTGTGTCTTCTCCACTGACTTGCGGATTCTTTACTGACTGTACCACCTGGGAAATTCCTTGTAAATCTGCTCTTGTATTTCCCATGGAAGTAAAATACACCATACATAAGCAAATACATTTAGAATATTTTCATATTCTACCTTTTCCTCTGTTCCTTGATTTCAATAGGTAGAGACAGTCCCCATTTTGCACAATTTTAATACATATGAATTTTACTTACCATAGTATAATCAAATAACATCAGTTCAGTTCAGTCGTTCAGTCGTGTTCGACTCTTTGCGACCTCATGAATTGCAGCATGCCAGGCCTCCCTGTCTATCACCAACTCCTGGAGTTCACTCAGACTCAAGTCCCTCGAGTCGGTGATGCCATCCAGCCATCTCATCCTCGGTCGTCCCCTTCTCCTCCTGCCCCCAATCCCTCCCAGCATCAGAGTCTTCTCCAATGAGTCAACTCTTCTCATGAGGTGGTCAAAGTACTGGAGTTTCAGCTTTAGCATCATTCCTTCCAAAGAAATTTCAGGATTGATCTCCTTCAGAATGGACTGGTTGGATCTCCTTGCAGTCCAAGGGACTCTCAAGAGTCTTCTCCAACACCACATTTCAAAAGCATCAATTCTTCGGCGCTCTGCTTTCTTCACAGTCCAACTTTCACATCCATACATGACCACAGGAAAAACCACAGCCTTGACTAGGCGGACCTTAGTCAGCAAAGTAATGTCTCTGCTTCTGCATATACTATTCTCCAAAAACACAGTTCAAATACTAAATACCACATTACGTTAATCATCAAAGTTACATAAATCACTATGTAGACAAGCATATCATGGTTAGTGACCAATCATGTCATTTCAAGTTTGTTCATGCTAGGTTACTGCATATGTTATCTGTTCACACTCAGACAACAAGACAGTACCGGTGTTGCTTCTTTGACTCCCAATGATAATTCTACGTGCTATTTTATAAAAATTGACAATCAAAAGGGAGAATTGGTCAACAAAGATGAACATTCAACAGGACTGTTCTTAAATGTTAATGCCAGAAGTGACATTCAACTTGAATGCAAATGAAGTTGTTTGAAGAAATAGTTAACAGTGGGAATATTGACACTATCCCTGTCAGACTCTATCTATGTAGCCACAAGATCTTAGGAAAGGTGAACTAATACACATAAATGAGAAATCCACTTTAGACTGAAACGATGAAGATATCCCAGAGATAGCAATGCCTATAAAACAGGCATTTCAAGACATTGAATGTACAAAAGACAAAATGTTGACTTTTTGTCACATTTTTACTCAAATTTAGAATAGAGGATGAGAATTTTCCAAGAGACAGTAAGAATGTGTATTAGATAATGTAAATTATAAATTAAGAAGAAAGCAAGAACTGCTCAAACCACTCTTAGAAGTTTTTATAAAAATATGATGTACTTAACCAACCAACATTGTGAAGTAATTGTCCTCCAACTAAAAAATAAATAAGAGGAAAAAAAATATAATGCACTTCAACTCTCAATGTTTCTAATATTATGTTATAATATATTATGTAAATAGTACCAATGCAATGAACATGAACTTGGACAAACTCTGGGAATGGTAAGGGATAGGGAGGCCTAGCATGCTGCAGTCCATGGGGTTGCAAAGAGTCAGACACGACTGGACGACTGACCAAAAGCAAAAGTGTAAATAGTAGTTTTATTATTTTTGCATTTCCTACAAATTTTAACTAATAGAAGATACTTTTTAAATATTTTAACAAATATGTTATTTTAACAAGCATATCAAGAATTACTATCAATTTTCCCATTGAATATTGGACTGCTACACATGATTTCAGCTTTCACAAGCATTTTTACAATGCTCCACATCTACATGAATTGCCATTGTCTATATACTGGCTCCTTCTTTCTCAGTATTCTTCCAGTCTGGCCTCTATAATCCATCCCATTTCTGCTGTCATTGTTAGGACATAATTATCTATTATCTGAAATATTATTAATATAATAAATTATTAAGTTGTTTTTTCCCCTACAATTTAGATTAAGATTTCTAGAAAGCTGTTCTTTCTAGCAAGTTCCTACATTTAAATTTTCTCTGTCATTTTCTACTGCTATCAGGATGAAGTCCACATTTCCTAACATGACTAAAAGGATCATTATTTTCTAGTGCCTTAGAGTACTCCAGTGACATCTCTAAATGTCTCAAAATATATACTCTAGTCCTATTTCAATACTTTCAATTTTCCAACTACTTTAGAATTATTTTGCCTCAAAATGTGGATTTATTCATTTGTTTCAGTAATTTTAGAGGATCTAGTATGTTCCAGGTATGTAAAATAAAGTAAGTACATATGTGTGTATGTATAATTTTTGGTAAAATTTAGAAAATGACTCCTAATCCTTCCAGAGCCATTTGAAAGGGATTATTAAGTAAATAAGTAATAAGTAATATGCAATTTTATACTTACATAAAAATACATGCAGCTTTAAAAAAGTAGAATTGTTAGCCATCTGTATATCTTCTTTGGAGAAATGTCTATTTAGTTCTTTGGCCCATTTTTTGATTGGGTCATTTATTTTTCTGGAATTAAGCTGCAGGAGTTGCTTGTATATTTTTGAGATTAGTTGTTTGTCAGTTGCTTTATTTGCTCTTATTTTATCCCATTCTGAAGGCTGTCTTTTCACCTTGCTTATAGTTTCCTTTGTTGTGCAGAAGCTTTTAAGTTTAATTAGGTCCCATTTGTTTATTTT
>SJYX01004662.1:285713-311780 GCA_006410675.1 Oreotragus oreotragus
GTAGGAGGTAAAGCAGTAGAGTAAGCTAACACAAAATTCAAGAACAGATGGTCTTAAAAAAAAAAAAATAGTGCTAAATGCACTTGTGAGCTAAAACAAACAAAAACATTAGGAATGGTAAACATATCTTGGCTTTAGTGATATTGAGGCTATTGGCCAAAGAATGGTTCAGTTTGCATGATCTGTGTAGAAGAGTAGATGTGGATAGAGTTAGGTGTGTTATAAATGGAGAGAAAAAGGTAAGAGTATATCTGCGTGTGTGCATGTGTGTGTGTGTGTTTGACTTTGATTGTAGAGCAGGTATAGTACATAAGCAAACTGTGTTTTGTCTTAGGACAGCAGCAATTCCTCTTTTTCTAACTGAAGGGAGGAAGAACATGATGGATGTATATAGCATAGATCTCGTTATTTAGTATTTTGAAATTTGGAGAGCATTCTATGTGATGGTTTCTGTTTTCTCTTTTATACAGATAGTATAGTTAACTTACTGAGAATAGGAAGTTGTTTTAGGAATTTAACCACAGGAGCAGATGGAGAAGGGGACACGGAGAAGAGGAATTCAACAAAGGGGCCATAGTTTTCCATGTCATATATGCATTGCACATATTCCTGCCACGTTGTGAAATGGACAGGAAGACTTGAGACCAATTGTCAAAGTATTTGTTTCTATTCAGGATAATAAAGAGAAGTTCAACAGGTGACAGCATTAGGATGAGGAGATGATGACACACGTGTCCAAATGGCGCAAATCATGAGGGAAGGCTTAGTATCACGGAGGTGGAAGGCTGGAGTACTAGATGTGGCGACGGTGACAACTGCTGTGTCTGGGAGGCTCTTAACCTGGTTTTAAGTGTCCCTTAGGGTGTTGTTTCCTAGAGTATTCCTCAAAAGTCCTACTTGCAAATACCATAGCCTTGGAGGTTGTTAACTAGGGAATACAATACATGGCATCTATGAAAAGATTAAATGCCCTATTAGAATTGAGGCAGTCAGTGAATCTTTTCAGTTGAAAATGCACTTAGGCAAAGTGGTAAGTTATATGGCTCTTCCGTGAAATCTTACATGCTTGAGAGAGTGCCAAGTTGCAATTAAAAATATATATAAGCGAAAGCAAGAATTGTCTATAAAGAATATATAAATACGACATATAATTAGAATATTGAGATAATTTTAATAAAGTTTAATAAGAAGCTGACTACATTTTTGTGACAATTGCATTGCCAAAATATCTACAAGTTGGAGAAAAAAGACTATGAATATTTGAGACCTAAAATTACCCTTGTGCTGAATCAGCAATAGGCGAGAAGTCAGCTGGAAAAACCACTCAGCTTACCAAGATGGTCATATTCCCTAGTATCTTTATTACAGTTTTCAAAGATAAGGTTATATATATATATATTCATCTATCTATCTATATAATCAAAATATATATCTATGTCTCTAAGAGGCAGGAGACATGGAGAATAAATAAGAGAACCACAATTCTGGTGGCTGAATTGAGCAGATTTTAAAAAGTTTAATTGGCAAGGATTTGTCTTGTATATCAAACATACTCTAAGCTGTTCTTTACTTGCAGTCTTTCTACAAATGAGAGACCTGATTAAAGAGAATATAAAAGCACCTTCCAAATTAAAAAAAAAAAAGAAAGAAAATGGGGGGATTGAATGCAGAAGTGAGAAGCTTGGCGGTGTTGGCCTGAACTCAGTCTCTTTGTGGTTAGAAGATAGCCTACATTGAGTATCTGATTACCTTCCTTAGGCTTTAATTACCACCACCTGGTGGATTCCTTTCCTGCTCCTACCTGATGCTTCTCTGAATTAGTTAGAGCAGGTGCTGTTTCCCTGAATAGCAGAGTCAGAGCAATCACCCTGATGTGCCCATATCTATAGTAATGATTCTCATAATTTAACTAAAGTTACACTTTGATTATAGTTGAATCTAGGCAGAATTAAATCAGATTGCATATATATATATATGCATATATGCATATACATATATAGACACATACGATTTTTCAAAAATGATGCAACTAAAATACTCTATTTCACTATGTCTGGCTATATTAAAAAATTTGAATCAACAGAAATGAATAAGCATTTGTGATAGTAGGGATGTTAATAATAGGCTAGTTTACTTCAAAATTCTTTAAAAGTATAATCTAGGTCTTGGGTATGCATGTGCATGCGTGCATGCTAAGTTGCTTCCATCATGTCCGACTGTTTGCAACCCAATGGACTGTAGCCCTCCAGGTTCCTCTGCCATGGAATTTTCCAGGTGAGAATACTGATGTGTGTCACTTTGCCCTCCTCCAGGGGATCTTCCCAACCCAGGGATCAAACCAGTGTCTCTTACTTCTCATGCATTGTCAGGGTAGTTCTTTACCACTAGCACCATCTGGGAAGCCCCTGAGTGTACACAGATGATAAGAACCAGTCCTTGTCCTCAAGGAGACTCTGATTTGAATGGACATTAAGGCAAAGAGATACCATGTCTGGATTTTCCAGATGGTGCAAGTAGTAGACAATCTGCCTGCCTATGCAGGAGACATGAGACAAGAGTTTGATCCCTGGGTCTGGGATCCTGCAGTATTATTGCCTGGAGAATTCCGCAGACAGAGGAGCCTGGAGGGCTACAGTCCACGAGGTAGCAAATAGTCAGACATGACTGAAATGACTTAGCATGCATGTACACATCCCATGTCCAGCAGCTTGAGGCCACCCTGGGATGTTTCTTCCATCCAGTTTAGGTGTTTATTTGCCTGAGGAAATAACTTCCTCCTGGAAAGTGTATATAGATTATCCTGTTGATAAAAGGTAAGGTAAAGTCGCTCAGTCGTGTCCGACTCTTTGTGACCCCATGGACGGTAATCTACGAAGCTTCTCCATCCATGGGATTCTCCAGGCAAGAATACTGGAGTGGATTGCCATTTCCTTCTCCAGGGGATATTCCCAACCCAGGGATCGAACCCGGCTCTCCCGCATTGGAGGCAGATGCTTTAACCTCTGAAAAGACAGTGTAAAAATGTAGTCAAAGAGCAATCCCCTAATTAATAAGATATGGGGGAATTCTGAGTTTAATGTGATACTTATCTTTGGGGTTTGACTTCTGACTTCATTCAAACGTTTATCTTTTAAGAGAAACATTTTAAATTTGAAAGTGTTTTTGTATCTTTTTGTGTTCATCTGTGTGTGTGTGTGCACACCCTTGATTATGGTGTTCTTCTCAGCACACATTCAAGATTGCCTTAGCATATGTTGTAGGTTGATGATTTTACCTATTTTCTCTGACTACTTTAAGAATATATTATGGTCCAGAATTCACTAAGCCATACTTACTTTGTTGATGCTGTCCAATACTTCATTTTGCATTTTAGTCTATTCTTTCTTTAGTTAAAAAATCATTCTGCTACATAGGTTCCACAATCATTAGTAATTTGCAATGTGCACTTTAGAACTCTACAAAGAAGGACCTTGGTAACCTTGGTAACTTGGAACCTGACTTAAAATAATTTTTTGTCCTATACTGTGTAATGGAGAAGGCGATGGCACCCCACTCCAGTACTCTTGCCTGGAAAATCCCATGGATGAAGGAGCCTGGTGGGCTGCAGTCCATGGGGTCGCTAAGAGTCGGACACGACTGAGCGACTTCCCTTTCACTTTTCATTTTCATGCATTGGAAAAGGAAATGGCAACCTACTCCAGTGTTCTTGCCTGGAGAATCCCAGGGATGGGGGAGCCTGGTGGGCTGCCGTCTATGGGGTCACACAGAGTCGGACATGACTGAAGCGACTTAGCAGCAGCAGCATACCGTGTGAAGATACAGATGCTGCGTAATAAGCAAGTGTCTCCTTAAACCTATATTCCTTTGTGTAAAATCTCAGACAGTAACTGACACACAAAGAGAGGTAATGGAACCTGAACTTCATAGATTAGCATTAGGACTGTGACTATTCTCAAACTCTTCTTTTAATATCTTAAGACTCCTAAGACATTTGTGATTTAAAAAAACTTGTTTAGACTTTGGTGGTTCAGTGGATGGGAATCTGCCTGCCAATGTATGGACTCAGTCCCTGGTTCACAAAAATTCCACATGCTGCAGAGCAATTAAAGCCTGTGTGCCACAAATACTGATCCTGTGTTCTAGAGCCCACGAGTTGCAACTACTGAGCCTGAGTGGTACACTACTGAAGCTTGTATGCCTCGAGCCTGTGCTCTGCAAGAAGAGAAGTCACCACAATGAGAAGCCCCTGCACCACAACTAGAGAAAGGCCACATGCAGCAACAAAGACCTAGTGCAACCAAAGAGAAATAAATAATTTGAAAAGCTCGATCAAGATCTTGAGCAACAGTAGATAGTGCATTCGAAAAGATGAAAGAGCCAGTGTATTATTGGAGTGTGACATACATCTTTCTTAAGCAATCTGCTGTAAGGAATTGTTCATTATAGACTATTCACATAATTCACTCTCTTTTTAGAGATAGTAAAATAAGACTCTTTTTAAAATGTGTATGATATTGCAGGCATCCTTGAGGCAAACTCTAGAATTTATCTTTAACATTTGATTGTCATACAATTGAAAATGTGAAGTAAATTTTTAATCACCTGAAGGATAATGGTTTTATATTTAAACTAAATACATGATCTATATAACCATGGCCCCAAAGGAAGCAGGCAGTGAAATTTCATGCTTAACAAACTAATTGTGCTCAAACATAACCTGAAAATTGGACACTGATTGTTCCAAGAATCTGCTCTCTCTCATCTTCTGTATGAATCCTTTGTGACTCTTTGACCTCAGCTATTGGCTTGAGTAAAAAGCATATACTGATAGTTTCAATGTTTATCTGACGCTAGTTTTTAAATTAAGATCCCAAAATTTTAAATTAAAATAAATATGTGAAGCCTTTGGAAATAGCATCTGTTTAAAGACAATAGCCTCTGGACAAAGAAAAATAACCCTTTGCCTGCTTGCCAAATCATATTACTGTCAAAACTTGAATGAAGTAAGAGGCTCAATTACTCACTTGCGTCTCCTGACAGATACATGAAGAAACTTACTTACTTTTTGCCTTAATTCATTACATTTGAAGATAAAGAAGCCTTACTCCTATTGTCTACCTGCTATGTGAACCTGCTTTTAAACACCAGGATAATTTACTTCACTAGTTAATGAGGTTTCACTACATTATTCATTGTTAAAATTTGTATACTTAGTTGTTAAACTATATAGTGTCCTTAGACTTTTAATAATAGTCACCCCATTTTAATACTAAGAACACAGTTCACATATAATAAAGGAAACTATTCAGAAAGTTCTATTTTAAGAGAAAGTGTATAATGTGTTTTCAAGTTACAAAATCAAGGCACCAATTATTTCCTCATGATAAAGTGTCATTATAAAATCTATCTTTAGTGAGCAAAGTGAAATAATGTTAAAATAATAACCATAATGATAAGAGTAATTTAAAATTTCATCTTTTTACCCTGGCTATTCCTCACGTGATGTCCCTTTTAGTAGAGCAAGTGGTCTTCCCCGAAATTTCTGAGCAGGCCCCTTTTTTTTTGCCTAATAGAAACACCTCACAAAGAAATAGCTACAGATATGTGGAGCATATTGTGCCATTTATTTCTGTATTGTTTTATAATTATGAAGATACAATTTTATACTATAAATTTACTTTTGATGGGTACATTTCAACTTTACTTTTAGCTAAACTATTTTAGGAAGGATTAACTGTGGTGTTGGAGAAGACTCTTGAGAGTCCCTTGGACTGCAAGGAGATTCAACCAGTCCATTCTGAAGGAGATCAACCCTGGGATTTCTTTGGAAGGAATGATGCTAAAGCTGAAACTCCAGTACTTTGGCCACCTCATGCGAAGGGTTGACTCATTGGAAAAGACTTTGATGCTGGGAGGGATTGGGGGCAGGAGGAGAAGGGGACGACCAAGGATGAGATGGCTGGATGGCATCATGGACTCAATGGACGTGAGTCTGAGTGAACTCCGGGAGATGGTGATGGACAGGGAGGCCTGGCGTGCTGCGATTCATGGGGTCACAAAGAGTCGGACACGACTGAGCAACTGAACTGACTGACTGACTGAATCATGTGATTAATGTATAGTTTGTAAATTTGCATGTGAATCACATATTGCTGCAGAATCAGTCCTTGGTTTGTAAACTTTTTCTGCCCACCTTCCACCCTGAAACTGATTCAGCTCAAATTCTATCAAATAGTATTTTGTATTTTTCTGAATCTGTTATTAGTATTGTAGAGGAAAAGGATGGTTTTATTTTCTTTATATTAATTTTGAAATATGGCTGCTCCCACACATTGGAATATTTATCTTTCTTTTATTTTGAGTTTCCTTAAATAATTTTCTTATTCCACTCACCTTCTGGCTTATCTCTCCTACTTCCACTGTAACTGCTTCCCTATTTCATCAGTACTATATTTTTAAGCACATTTTTGAGGATAACCAGATTATTGTTTTATAAAATAGTTATAAGAGCAACAAAATGCCAGCTACCCCCTCTTTTAAGGTTATTATTCTATAATATGAACTTAATTGTAATGGCATTTGATAATTCAAAGTCTAAAACTGGGTACAGTAGGGCACATCAGTTCAGTTCAGTTGCACAGTCATGTCTGACTCTTTTTGACCCCAAGGACTGCAATGTGCCAGGCTTCCCTTTCCATCACCAACTCCTGGAGCTTGCTCAAACTCGTGTCCGTCCAGTTGATGATGCCATTCAAACATCTCATCCTCTGTAATCCCACAAACTTCTCATTTGAGGATATCATTACAGAAGGGAAAAGGCAGTGGAACTCTCAAACATTAATAGAGGAAAATCTCAAAGATATATGATGGCCTTTACTTTAAATATGGCTGTTACATCAAAGGGAGGGTAGTTTCTTACATGGAAACAGGTAGACCTTTGAAGTTATGGCAGTGGAAACTTAGATTCAGTTAAAGGTGAATACAAAAAGAAATACAGATATTTTAAAATTTAATCTGTTGATACTAAAGCTAGTAACTCCAAGTAGGGTGGCCACACACCTTTGACAACTGTGTGGCATATCTTCTCTTTGAGAGAGATAAGAAAGAGAAAATAGAAGGCCCTCTCAAAATCTCAGATTTTGGAACTAAGGATTCTTGGTGAAATTTTTTAATTGACACACTTTAATATGAAAGTGAAAGTATTAGTTGCTCAATCCTATCTGACTCTGCGAGTCCATGAACTTTAGTCCATTCTGCTTCTCTGTCCATGGAATTCTCCAAGCAAGAATACTGCAGTCGGTTGCCATTCCTTTCTCTAGGGGATCTTCCTGACTCAGGGATCAAACCCAAGTCTCCCACATTGCAGGCAGATTCTTTACCATCTGAGCCACCAGGGAAGCCCCTTTAAAGGAAAAGAAGGAGCCAAAATATAAGATGCAACTTGTGGTATGAGAATATAGAAAGCAAATGATCTTTTTAAGGATTTGCATTCATGTTTACAGAATTTAGGACCATGGTACTGGTTTATTCTTTTTTACAATATATTACATACTTATTGTCTATTTGGAAATCAATAAACTAAAGAAAGCTATTACCAGGTGTTATATTTTAAGTGAGAACACACTACCACTACTTTGGGAAATCTCATATGTTCCATGTTACAACCCATAGGCATACCGTGGTATGTGAGGATGCACAAAGTAACACAAATCATCTTGGAATAAATGGATAATTCTGCAGTGGTCAATAATCTGTTCATATTTGCAATATCTGTATTTTACATTCTTTTTAGTCTCTACATTTAAAAATCATCTTCAATGATATTACTTTTTTTTACAATATTTCATACCTGAATAACTTTTGACATATTTTACTTTACATACAGCACATGTAACTATAACAGTAATATTTTCTTTTCTCTTCTCTTCCCTCACTTTGAAATACTTTGCTACCAAATAAACCAAAGGAGTTAATGCATCATATCCTGAGAGGTCTTCCGTATCTGTAGCAAGGCTGTTGTCCCTTGAGTGCCACANCATATTTTACTTTACATACAGCACATGTAACTATAACAGTAATATTTTCTTTTCTCTTCTCTTCCCTCACTTTGAAATACTTTGCTACCAAATAAACCAAAGGAGTTAATGCATCATATCCTGAGAGGTCTTCCGTATCTGTAGCAAGGCTGTTGTCCCTTGAGTGCCACATCAGATTGGAGACGCACAAGTATACTGTAGAAGATAGCTTATCACTTCTGCAAGAGTTATTGAAACATGCAGCTAAATCCTTGCTTGTACAATTTGACCTTGATGTGTCCCTGAATTCTAGCAGACTGAAAATAGTGTGTACCGTAGAGTGTTATAAACTGAGTATTAGGTCTGAAAAACAACAACAAAAAAAAAAATGGAAAGAAAACAGTGAATCATATTCCTGGAAGAAGCACATGGTTTCATATTTATAGATAGTATTTCTCTGACTTACAAAACCCAGGAAAATACATATTAATAATGTATGTTAAAGGAGAAGTTTAAGGTTAAAGGGGCTTTCCAGGTGGCTCAGTGGTAAAGAACTCACTTGCCAATGCAGGAGATGCAGGAGACACGGGTTCAATCCTTGGGTCAGGTAGATCCCCTGGAGGAGGAAATTGAGACTCACTCCAGTATTCCTGCCTGGAGAATCCCATGGACAGAGGAGGCTGACAGGTTACAGTCCATGGGATCATAAAGAGTCAGACATGACTGAGTGACTGAGCACACACACACACATTGCACAGATTTAGTTCTCTCAATATATGATTCAAGCTGACATTGCTTAATTGGTAGAAACTAAAAGGTGAACAAGATGTGACATATCACAATTTTTATGAATTTCGATTGATAAATCCAAGTGTTTAATGAAACATAGAATAGTATATTATTTCTTCTTAATAATGACTGTTTCTTTTAATGGCTTCTTTAATGGGAATATGGTCTTTAATGCGTTTTCCTAAAACATCAAGTATATGTATGACTTCCATGAAAAGGGTTCAGTACCCTTAGGTACCCTTGTACCTCTTAGCTATGTACTTCTCCAAAGTCAAAGCAGACAATTGCAAATAGAGCTAGTAAATTAAAATCAAAGTAACGTTTCTAGTAGAGAACACATATTTTACATGCAAGAGAGAAATTTTCCATGCAAAACTGCCAAAATTTTAAAAACTAACTGGCCCCTATATACCCAGCTCTTGAAAATATCATAGCATATCTCAACATGAGCATATGTTGGCTAAATTATAATTATGGTTTTACTAAAACTTTCTTCCCCTTATAGAATAAAATACAAGAAAAACATGAAATTATTAATTTATTTATCCATTCATTCATCTCTGTATCTGTATTTATTTACTTACTTGTTTATTCATACCGTAATTTTTTTTACAACATTAAAGTAAATGTTGAACTAGAATCCAGACAGTAAGAAGAATCCATACAAACACTGAAATTTGAGTATTATTTCGACTTGGTTTAAATAAAACAATTCTGAGTCCTCATCCTGTCTATTATAAGATGTTTTTTACCCCAAGGTTTTCCTCCCACTATACCTCCAGGAACACAGGGAACATACAGAGACCAGGAAGCCACCTTAATAATACTTAGTGTTTTTGCTTTCAGTTCTCAAAGCAACCACACGTCTTGCTCTCCTGGAAACCCACAGAACACAGTTGACTTTTTTTTTTTTCTTTTCCTGGAATCCTGCAAGAGAAAACTGATTTTAATGTTACATTGTCAATATTCTCTCAATACAGGAGAATTGGAATGAAGAAATCCATTCTATATGAGAACAGATATTCAAAAAGCTTCTTTGAAAGTACTGCTCTAATTTGATTGTACCCACTGGCTGGCCATCTGTAGTCACCATATGCAGTAAGGGTGGATGTTCTTTAAAATAGTTTTCTGTCTTGTTAGTTATCTAAATTCATTACTAAAAGAAGAACAAACAAAACTACTTCTATTATAATAATTCTCACTTTTAATATACATAAAATTTGAGTGTCTAACTCCTTCTAGAAAAAAAATAGCATTCTCTTAATACACACATATTATGTAGCACCATTTGTAATGGTAAAATAACCTGTAGAGTAGACAATTGCTACCAAATGTATTACCTTATTGTTCAAAGTGTTGCTATATTGTATCAAATTTTTAACCAAATCAATCAGGAAGGGGTTGTAATACTGTTTAGGAACCAAAATAATCTGTTTTCTGACAGGTTCTTCAGGCAGGAGGAATATGATACTAAATGGAAATTTGGATCTACATTAAAGGCATTAAAAGTTCTCAGAAATGGTCAAAATTGAATAAATATAACATGAATTACTCTCACTCAATCCATTTTTCCAAAAAATTTTCTAAAGCAAAATTTATAATGAATGACATATTGGTTACAACACTAATAATGCATGTTGGGTATATAGCAGACATGGGAGTAAAATGTGTGATATTTTTATTCAGGTGATTTATTTGCAGAAACATAATAGTCTACATCAGTGGTTCTCAACTTCCCTCCTAGTACATTTGTCAAAACTGGAGACATTGTCGGTTGAGTTTTGTTATCACAATAGGTGGGTGTTTACTGATATCTAGTCAGCACAGGCCAATGGTGCTGCTGAACATCCTGTAATACACAGGACAGTTCCTCCCAAAAAAGACTTATCCCACTCAAAATGTTAGTAGTGCCACTAGGAGAAATTTGTGTCTAGATAGAAAGTCCTTAGGAATCAACAAAAAGCCATTAAAGCTATTAAGCAATTTTTGAAAATTTCAGGTCAGGATATAAGTAGTTTTATTTCTATTACTTTTTAATATTTTAAATTTATTGGAGTATAGTTGATTTAATATCTAGTCAGCACAGGCCAGTGGTGCTGCTGAACATCCTGTAATACACAGGACAGTTCCTCCCAAAAAAGACTTATCCCACTCAAAATGTTAGTAGTGCCACTAGGAGAAATTTGTGTCTAGATAGAAAGTCCTTAGGAATCAACAAAAAGCCATTAAAGCTATTAAGCAATTTTTGAAAATTTCAGGTCAGGATATAAGTAGTTTTATTTCTATTACTTTTTAATATTTTAAATTTATTGGAGTATAGTTGATTTACAATGTCTTAGTTTCAAGAGCACAGAAAAACAATTCAGTTATACATACATATATATATTATATATACTCATTTATTCTTTTTTAGATTATTTTTTCATATATGTTATCATAGAATATTGTGAAAGGAACACTACTCAATATTCTAAGCCTTGTATTTTTAAAAGGTCCTTTTCTGCTGCATAAGAGTTAAATAAAAAAGTGACTCCATCTGGTGTGCAAAGAGGAAGCCAATCATTAAATTCAGTATTCCATGAGAAGCCTTATGAAATTTATATCCATTATATAAAAATATTGCTTCAGAACATAGATATAGATGGGTGTCCAGGTGGCACTAGTGGTAAAGAACCTGCCTACCAAAGCAGGAGATATAAGAGATAGGTTGGATCCCTGGGTAGGGAAGATCCCCTGGAAGAGGGCATGGCAACCCACTCCAGTATTCTTGCCTGGAGAATCCCACGGACAGAGGACCCTGGCAGGCTGTGGTCCATAGGTCACAAAGAGTTGGACATGACTGAAGAGCTTTAGCACACACACACAGTTATAGCTATAGATGCAGACATATAGAAAAAACATGCCCTGGTAGTTTATGCTTCTCTATCAAATACACATTCTATATGTATGAAAACAATGTCAAATAATCTCTTTCAATGTTGCTACACTCCATTTCAACCATTGTGAATTATTCTGATAATTAAAGTACGTTAACCTGAAGTCCTTGGAGGAAAAGTTATGACCAACCTAGATAGCATATTCAAAAGCAGAGACATTACTTTGCCGACTAAGGTCCATCTAGTTAAGGCTATGCTTTTTCCAGTAGTCATGTATGGATGTGAGAGTTGGACTGTGAAGAAGGCTGAGCACTGAAGAATTGATGCTTTTGAACTGTGGTGTTGGAGAAGACTCTTGAGAGTCCCTTGGACTGCAAGGAGATCCAACCAATCCATTCTGAAGGAGATCAACCCTGGGGTTTTTTTGGAAGGAATGATGCTAAAGCTGAAACTCCAGTACTTTGGTCACCTCATGCGAAGAGTTGACTCATTGGAAAAGACTCTGATGCTGGGAGGGATTGAGGGCAGGAGGAGAAGGGGACGACAGAGGATGAGATGGCTGGATGGCATCACTGACTCGATGGATGTGAGTCTGAGTGAACTCCGGGAGTTGGTGATGGGCAGGGAGGCCTGGCATGCTGAGATTCATGGGGTCTCAGTCGACACGACTGAGTGAATGAACTGAACCTGAAATCACCTGAATAAAAATATTAAAGTACCTTTTAATTTCTGTTTGTTTTGTTCACTGCTTTTACTTCAGTACTTTGAATTGTGGCTGACATACATAATACATGTATGTGTGTGTGTATATATATATACATATATGAGCTTATGTTATTAAAAAGTTTATAATATAAAATTCTGCTAGAAAAAAAAAAAGCTTCTGAAAAACTGTTGATGAATGGAACAGCTGAAAGCATGCATGAGGATATTTCATGAGAGACTGTCTTCCGAGGGAATGACCAATAGTTCATTCTTGGAGCAGCTGTTTTAAAAGGTGGGAGAAAAGAGATGGGGCTTAAAACAGCGGTAATCGAAGGTTTATCTCTGGAAGAGCTGTGATAATCAGTCATTTATTCCAGTTGTCTCTTTCTGCTTGCATATTGCAATTTACCTCAGAATAAAACAATGTATAAAGAAATGAAAATAAATACCTTGGGAGAACTATAGAAAGGTGAGTGTTGTCATCACAAAATAAAGTACTCTTTATTTTGTATCAGAGAAAATAAGGCACATCCTTCCCGCTGATTCCCTGACCTCAACAAAAAAGTAAGCCTCCTTTACAATGACATCATCTTATGTGGATAGAGGAGCCATTTAGTTTTTGCATTCATTGCTAAGACATTCTGAGAAAAGGAACTATTATATACCACAGTGAAGGAATAACATTCAAGCTTGCTAGGTAAATCTACCTTTGAATATAAAAGCAATTTAATATATCCAGATGAAAAGAAACTCAGCAATATATAAAAGAAAGTTAAACTGCTCTGGAAGAAGCACAGGAAGATTAAGCAAAACAAAAACCTAATTATTCGGCTTAGAGGAATTTGAAAAATTGTTACACTTGTAATAGAAGATAGTAAGCTATGAAAAAGAAAAAATAATGCACAATAGGTATGAAAAAACTTAAGTATAATTTAAATATTTTAACTGGGATGAACTAAAGCTAAAGAAGAGAAATTTCTGAAAACACAGATCAAATAAAAGCTTAAAATACATATAATCCCCAATAATTACCATTATACTAATAACATTTCTGGAAATAAAATAACAGGATAAAAAATGAGATTAAAAAATCTAGAGAAACAACCAAGGATATCTACAAAGCCTAAAAAGAGCCATACATTTTTAGATCTAGACAATATAAAAGTCACACCTACACTCACTATGATTAAGATTTTCAAATACCAGAGAGGAAAAAACCTAAAACAAAATCTGGATAAAAGTTATACCCCAAAAGATCAGAATTACCCACCTAGATTTTAGACTGCAATGAGGGCTTCCCAGGGGGCACCAGTGGTAAAGAACCCTCCTGTCAATTCAGCATAAATGAGATTTGGGTTTAATCTCTTGTTCAGGAAGATCCACTGCAGAAGAGTACGGCAACCCACTCCAGTATTCTTGCCTTGACAATCCCATAGACAGAAGAACCTGGTTGGCTATAGTCTATAGGGTCATAAAGAGTCAGACAGGACTGAAGAGACTTAGCATGCATAATGAGCTAAATCCTCTTAATTCATAGCAGGAGATTGTTTAAAGAAAGAGAAGAATAAATATATTATTTAGTGTATAAAAAGTAATCATGAGAAAAGAGAACATTAATAGTTGCAAGCACTTGCATCTGAGATGGAGCTATAAATATGAAAGGAAGCTGACAAGTGGTATTTCTCATTTCAAAACCTGTACTGCTCAATTGTTTAAACTGTGATGAGAATTCATTTCTCTGTTTAAAAATATTATTTATAGAAAGACCTTTTGATATTGAATAGCTTGAACAAACTGAGTTAAGATTTCCCACTTGGAAAATAGATGAAGATAATAACAAAAAGTTGTTTAAATGTAGAAGTGACAGGAAGAAGTATGCTGTTCTTTATAAAAGCAACTCTGACATGTTCATAAAAAATTCACCTGAACTTAATTACTGCTGACTGGATGATAATTGACAGAATGATGTCAATCTATATCTTTGGACAAGGCCAGTAATAAGACCAATAAAACAAGAGGATAAAAATTGTTTCTGTCAGTGGCTTCTAATAGGCATAAAATTGGACTGAAAATGGTTATAACATTAAGGTCAACACTGTAGCCTGTTTAAAAACAGAAGCCCACAAATTCCTAGTTTAAGGACATTTTAGTAACCCATTGTCCTAAACACAGCCTATAATTTAAAGGAATCAGTATCTTTAGACAGATAATTATCCAGCTGTAAAGAGGAATTCACTCAATGCCTTTGAAAAGTTACCACAATCTGAGTTTTTATATTTGGGCAGATCAGAGTTTTATTAGAATTTGTGGGAGATTGTGAAAAAAGCTATGGAAATTAAATCCCAACTGAAATTGCCTTTCAGTTGGCTGAATAAATTTGTTATCAATTTTGTCCTTCTATAAGAATGAAAGGTTAATGTAAACAATCACACAGCTTTCATTTTTAGGTGGAGAATATTTAATACACAAATGCCTTGATATGTTTCTCCCTCAAAATATGATAGTGTTTATACATCAACTTTATGTGCTATTACGATTGGGACTATATTATTCCACAATATCTTTGCTTGCAAGACATTTACAATACTTTTACTATGCATTCTAGGCTGCCTTACTTGTATGGAGAACTACATATTTTGGAGGCTAACGAAGAAAAAAAAATCTGTATCAACTGAGACAGCATGAAAAAGGAAGAGATGTAAGTAGTTATTTTTTTTTATTGAGTATAAAATTAAAAATACATATGGGTAACATCAAGTTTATTATTAACAATGCAACAGTAGGTTTTCAAAGGATATCCTGATGAATGATAGCCCCATGTTAGTTAGTTAGCGGTGACAGAGCAAATGTAATTATTGAATCTTTTAAAATTATTATCAATATATTTTACTCATATAAACTTAATCAAAGATTTTCTTCTGTATTTTTCATGCAGCATTGTTGTGGAGTAGGATGAAAACAGAAGGAATTGTTTGAAAACTTCTGTAATGAAATTATTTCATCCATATATGCTCATATAACTGACAAAATATTTATTTGTGAGTGTATATATATGTATGTATTCATTAAGTGCAAACTATTATGAATTTCCATTCCAGTTGTAGAAATTATATTTTTAATTATAGCTATCTTTAGACACGTGGGCTTCCCTGGTGGCTCAGAGGTTAAAGCGCCTGCCTCCATTGTGGGAGACCCGGGTTCGATCCCTGGGTCGGGAAGTTCCCATGGAGAAGGAAATGGTAACCCACTCCAGTATTCTTGCCTGGAAAATCCCATGGACGGAAAAGCCTGGTAGGCTACAGTCCATGGGGTCGCAAAGAGTCGGACACGACTGAGCGACTTCACTTTAGACACTTACCTGCAATTCTCGAAATCACTAACTCTATTGCCTTTTCTTTCACTAAAAGATCTACTACAGTAGTTCTCTCAAAGATCATGCAATCAGTAATGAATAAAAAAAAATATGTCCCCAAACTCCCACTAATTTTAAAATGTACATGCACCTCAGTGTTCAGCATTTCAGTCACTTAGTCGTGTCCGACTCTTTGTGAGGCCACAGACTCCAGCATGCCAGGCTTTCCTGTCCATCATCAACTTCTGGAGCTTACTCAAACTCATGTCCATCAAGTCAGTGCCATCCAACCATCTCATCCTATAAGGTGGAGTCTAGGAGGAAAATTGCAGTTTCTTCTTGTATTTATCAACTATTATTGATAAGAAAAGTTCAAGTCTATAAAGGTTATTTGTGACTAAACTGGAAAAAAGTAAATAAAAACTTTGACCTGGAAGTCAGAAACTTATTAGGATAGCACTGCCACACTTGACATATATGATTAATGATAATAATGTACCAAGAATTTACCTGAGGGTTCTATACTACATGTGTCATCTCACTGATATCTTACAAATTATTTTTTATCAGGATGTTTTGTTATTAACTTGTTTTACAGGTGACAAAAACTAGTTTCATAGAATTAAGCAAATTGTCAGGGGCCATACACTGAGTAGCAGAACTAGAATTTGAACTCGTTGTTTGTCCAGTCTAAAAGTCTGCATTCTTAAATAGTATGCTATACTCCCCACAAGGACATATCAGCTTCTATGACCTCTTTATTTTATGAACTAGATTCCTGATCTTGGAAAAGCACATTACCTTGGTTCTCAAAAGGGAATTTTGTTTTCAATTAAAATTTTTATTTTTAAAAAAGTGTATTTTAATGTGTGATACAATCACATACTTCAAAACTGAAATATATAAAAACACACAATGAAGTTTCTCTCTACTCTGGGTTTCATCTCCTCAGTCTCCTTTTCCCAGAGTCACAGGCAGGAAACCAGATATATCAGTTTCTTATGCATTTTTCCAGAGTTCCTTTACATACATACAAGTAAACACAAATATGTATTTTTATTTTTATCCATTTCTAATGCAAATGGTAGTATAATGTATAAATGATGCCCGTACCCTGGGTTGGCATGTTTTCTGCACAGAAAACTCAGGAACTAATTCATAGAGGATTTCATGGAAATATCAAAGATTTCTGGAATATGTGTTCTTTATATGTACTTATCTGCTTAATGATTATCTGAGGTAAATAATCTGAGGCTGAACTCCCCCAGCCCCTGAGTAGGCTTCTGAGATTTTCTTCCTTCCCACCAACTTGCTTACATTTCTTGAATAGAGATTAAGTCTAATATTAAGCTACCAGGCTCCTCCATCCATGGAATTTTCCAGGCAAGAGTACTGGAGTGGGTTGCCATTTCCTTTTCCAGGGGATCTTCCTGACCCAAGGATCAAACCCGGGCCTCCCAGATTGCAGGCAGACACTCTACCATCTGAGCACCTGGGAAGCAGTCGAATATTAAGCTGCAGAAACAGAATTGAAGAGATAAAATTGCAACAAAGAAAAACAAATAATAACAAATTTCTGGCATTAAATATGAAGAATATTTCTATTTTCTGTAACACAGTGTAGCTGTGGACATAATTTAAAATGCTTTCATTCTAATCATGTCAGGATGAATTTTATGAAAGTAGGCCATCATCACTCCCACTCCTGTTGCCTGCCCCCAATTTGTGCTGCTGTAGAAGACTTTAATGTAGAGGGGCCCTTCTCACCAAGATGCTCCAGGTGCCCTCCCAGTCATGTGCTCTGAGGCAAAGACCCAGAGTAGGTTATAGGAATCAGTACAGATTAGGAAGAGGGCAATCCATTTGCAGTATAAAGTATGGGTTTTAATCCTGGCTCTGCCTCATATTAAATAGGTAATCTTGCCAATTCATATAGTTTTATAAAGTTTTATAGGCACCAATATTTTCATTTGTGAATGAGGCTGATCATTTCCATCCTCCCTTCCCTGGTAGGTAGTGGGTAGTACCAAACATGAAGTGTTAAATTACTGAAGCTAATTAATGAATATAGTAAAGTTGCAGGATATAAAATCAACACACAGAAATCCCTTGCATTCCTATACACTAATAATGAAAAAATAGAAAGAGAAATTAAGGAAACAATTCCATTCACCATTGCAACAAAAAGAATAAAATAATTAGGAATATATCTACCTAAAGAAACTAAAGACCTATATATAGAAAACTATAAAACACTGGTGAAAAAGTGAATTTTACAGGTTNTTTATATTTTTCCTACCTGTTTTTGAAGACAATGATCTGCTTTTCTGGGTGCCTGATGTCCTCTGCCAGAATTCAGAAGTTATTTTGTAGAATTTACTCAGTGTTGAAATGTCCTTTTGATGAATTTGTGGGGGAGAAAGTGGTCTCCCCGTCCTATTCTTCTGCCATCTTAGCACCACCCCCCTACTCCATTTCTTCTAACGGATTCTTGCCCACAGTAATTTCCAATATGGTTGTATTAAAAGTACTCTTGTTAAATTTATATTTCAAAAGTATAAAATGTAATAAAAGAAGGGTTCCATTAATAATTATTTAATTATTTCAATCAATGATGTTTGAAAAATTAAGAATAGTATAAGTAGGAAGAATTGTTTTATATACTTTGTAATAATTTTAAAAGTTGATGATACTTATGCTTTGTAACAATTATTTCCATTAGGACAATAAGAATGAGAATGGCACTTTGTTTTAAAGTGTTGATTTTAATCATCCTGTGGTGTTGAGGGGCATTTTTGGTTGGAGTCTGCAGGTTTTAGATTTATCCTTTTCCTTGCTCTCCTCATGAATGCAATTTCAATTCTCTACATTAAATAAATCAGTAATGTAGCTATTTGAACACAGTTAATCATAAACTTAAAGTGCAACCTGAGACAAATATAGAAATAAAAGTCATCTTAAGCATCAAAGATAGCAGGTATTTTATTATTTGCATGAGCTCTGGAACATTAAAAAGAATCAAGTAAAATGCTATAATCATTTAAGACATATATTACAACTAGGAGGCAGTAAGGAGATAATATCTCTTGTCACATTTACACTATCTCTGAAATTTTTTTAAATAATTTTTAATATTGGGAAAAAGTCTTTTTATAGTGGAAGCAAAAATATGGATATCTAAGCACACCAACGTTAACATTAAAAGACATAAACAAAGCAACTACAGAAATTTTTGTATTATCCTTATTGCTTTTTACAATAGTCTCCAAATTTTAAAATATTTTACACATCTATCAACTTGTCACTATATAAATAAATAGCTGGAATCAAGATTGCTGGGGGAAATAAAAGTAACCTCATATATGCAGATGACACCACCCTTATGGCAGAAAGCGAAGAAGAACTAAAGAGCCTCTTGATGAAGGTGAAAAAGTTGGCTTAAAATTCAGCATTCAGAAAACTAAAATCATGGCAGCCGGTCCCATCACTTCATGGCAAGTAGAAGAGGAAACGATGGAAGCAGTGAGAGACTTTATTTTCTCGGGCTCCAAAATCACTGCTGATGGTGACTGCAGCTATAAAATTAAAAGACGGTTGCTCCTTGGAAGAAAAGCTCTGACAAACCTTGATAGCATATTAAAAAGCAGAGACATTACTTTGCCAACAAAGGTCTGTCAAGTCAAAGCTATGGTTTTTCCCATAGTCATGTATGGATGTGAGAGTTAGACAGTAAAGAAAACTGAGTGCCAAAGAATTGATGCTTTTCAACTATGGTGTTGGAGAAGACCCTTGAGAGTCTCTTGGACTGCATGAAGATCAACCGGTCAATCCTAAAGGATATCAGTCCTGAATATTCATTGGAAGGACTGATGCTTAAGCTGAAACTCTAATGCTTTGGCCACCTCATGCAGAGAGCTGACTCCTTTGAAAAGACCCTGATGCTGGGAAAGATTGAAGGTTGGAGAATGGGACAACCAGAGAGTGAGATGGTTGGATGGCATCACCGATGCAATGGAGATGAGTTTGAGTATGCTGCAGGAGTTGGTGGTGGACAGGGAAGCCTGGTGTGCTGCAGTCCATGGGGTCACAAAGAGTTGGACATAACTGAGCAACTGAATTGAAGTAAATCAAGTATTTATTAAATATCTCAGTAGGTGAGTTTTATACAGACTATATAAAGATGTAAGCATATACTTATTAATACATTTTAAATACTAATTTCTTCTTTGTGTTACAATATGTTCTGAATAGAAGACGTTGCAAATGTGTCATTATTTTTTGAAACCTGATATTCATTACCTTCAAGTTTTCCACTTTTTAAAACTTTCTTATTGTGATTTAAGATCACTGGTCTTCAAATCACTGGTCTTCTCATTTTTTATATAAGAATATACACGCCAATTGTTGTGACCTGTTTCAAATTTTATTAGTTCTGTCAACATGTATTGAGTTCATAATTTAAGCTAGATATTGTGCTAGACTGTGAAAATTAACATAAAAATAAAACATATTTTTTGATCTTGAGTTCATAGCCTCTGGGAGAAAACACAGGTGTTTTTCTTTTTTTTATTTTTTTAAATTATTATTATTATTTTACTTTACAGTACTGTATTTTTTTTAACTTAATTTTATTTTACTTTACAGTACTCTACTGGTTTTGGTATACATTGACATGAATCTGCCATTTTCTTTTTTTAAATGTTATTTATTTATTTTTGGCTATGCTGGGTCTTTGTTGCCTGCATGGGCTGTTTTCTCTAGTTCTGGCAGGCAGGGGCTACTCTCTAGCTGTGGTATGCAGGCTTCTTACTGCAGTGACTTCTCTTTTTTTGCAGAACACAGGCTCTAGGGTACATGGGCTTCAGTAGTTGTGGCATATGATTTCAGTAGTTGTGGCTCCCAGGCTCTAGAACACAGGCTCAATAGTGTGGCACATGGACTTAGTTGCTCTCCAGCTTATGGAATCTTCCTGGATCACGGATCTAATTTGTGTCTCTTGCATTGGCAGGCAGATTCTTTACCACTGAACCAACAGGGAAATCCATGTATTTTTCAGCAAGAAATATATATACATATATATGTAAATAAATACATATGCATAACATTTATATATTTTGTATTTTATCATATATGTTTTATAAATATGTATGTATATATTTTGTTTATACATATAATATTTTTATGATGCATATTTATATCCTATATATTATATATAATGATAACATGCATGTTTATAATTAATGTAAATAACACATTTGTATTTACATATTTGACAGCAATATGATAGACATACAATTTAAGCATGTATATATATTTTAAGTATTATGTACATAAACTGTAATTTATTCCAGATTTTAAGTAAATATAACATAAAACTTGGACTATATAGACAAACTTATGAATAATTATAAACTACATTTTCCAACATACTGATTATATAACTTTGAAAGTAAAGTCAAGTCACTGTCAAAAATGAATACTTTCTAAAAGGTTAAGTAAATTGTAATGCCAGTAAATTAAAACTGTTGAAAGCACTTAAAGGTCATCTTTTCATATAATTTTACTTGTTTACTAATCATATTGCTTAACCAAGAACTATAAGATATGCTTCACAGATTGGTAAAAACAAGATCTATAGGGAAAAGATAATATATTTTACTTAACTAAGATTATTATTTAACATGACTTTTAATTTGTATGTCAGTAAATTATCAAGTGAACTACCATCAACAAAATTTAAATTTACAAAATATATATTTTATGTTAGAGTTGAGCAAATTTCTCACCCTACACAAACACGTTCAAAGAAGCACACATGATAGCCTTGAAAAAGGAAGGGCTGCTCACAGACCAAATGGCAAATTGATCCAAGTTTACCTGTGGTACCAACAGTCCCCCTTTTAATCCTATTAATCTGTTGATAATATTTTTGCCTTTAGTCTTACATGAATAGTGCATTACATGACTTAATGTGTACTTTGTATTTTATCTTTTGATGGATTTATAGTACTTAAGTAACCACTCCTAAAAACTGGACTTATGGTGGCTTAGTCACTAATGTCGTCCGACTTCTGTGACCTCATGGACTATAGCCCACCAAGTTCCTCTGTCCATGGGATTTCCCAGACAAGAATACCAGAATGAGTGCCTGTTTCCTTCTCCAGGGGATCTTCCAACCCAGGAGCTGAGCCGAGATCTCCTAGAGATCTCCTGCATTGCAGGCAAATTCAAAGGATTGAAACTTAATGCAATACAGGAGATCTAAGTAAAACTCTGGATATTAGGAAAATTTGCATGGCCCCTTACGAGCCATACCATTTTTGAAATTTATTCTTTTACTGCTCATTATTCAGAAGAATTATTCATTATTCATTAGAGCAGTTCTAAAAATTTATTAAAGTAGTTAATGAATGAAAATGTTACCTATTATCATCCCACATATCACTGGGATGACATTTTGAAAAGCTAAACAAAACACTTAAGACCTCTGCTGCTGCTGCTAAGTCACTTCAGTCGTGTCCGACTCTGTGTGACCCCATAGACGGCAGCCCACCAGGCTCCCCCGTCCCTGAGATTCTCCAGGCAAGTACACTGGAGTGGGTTGCCATTTCCTTCTCCAATGCATGAAAGAGAAAAGTGAAAGTGAAGTCGCTCAGTCTGTCCGACTGTTAGCGACCCCATGGACTGCAGCCCACCAGGCTCCCCCGTCCCTGAGATTCTCCAGGCAAGAACACTGGAGCGGGTTGCCATTTCCTTCTCCAATGCATGAAAGAGAAAAGTGAAAGTGAAGTCGCTCAGTCTGTCCGACTGTTAGCGACCCCATGGACTGCAGCCCACCAGGCTACTCCGTCCATTGGATTTTCCAGGCAAGAGTACTGGGGTGGGGTGCCATTGCCTTCCCCGACTTAAGACGTCAAATAGCCTTTAATTTGTAAATTAAATGAATTTTATAAACCTTGGACTAAACTCTAAGATTAAAGCAGGAAAAGAATGACCTGTGAAATCATATTGCTAAAAGAAATATATATCAGAATAGATATATTGGCAGCATGATTTATTTCATCCTGACTATATTTCTATCCTAAAAATGCTTTATGAAGAGTATTTAAGTGACCACATTGCATGTTTCTTTTTTCTTTTTTTTTGAGTTAGAAAAATATGGAGACACTCATATACAAAAGTAGAGCTTCTTGTTGACTTTAAAATATATATACTCCATATGGGCTCTCTCAATTCTTCTCTTTCCCTCCTCTTAAAATATGTATATATACTCACAAAAATACTCAGTGGTGACTGCTAGTTTGTAGGAGGGAAATTAAAAATATCATAAGTAAGGTGGCAAAGCAACTCACTTTTAGTCCTCTAAAATGATATATGATGACAACAAAATATACTTAAAATTCAATATAGATCACTTAGGTGTTCATAATCTGGATTTCTGAGAAATAGTTTGATTAACTTGACTGATATCCAGTTCCACTGCTAGCATTTCTCAAAATAAAGCCGTTTAAAATTATTGAGTAAATCTCCAGAGTCAAGTAATTCTACTATTGACTTTTAAAATATCAATAATTTCAATTGATTTTTATAATTTTATTTCCTTCTTTGTGACTAAATTTATTTTCTGTCATAAACTGTTCATATAACTTGATAATCTCAATACTCATTTCATCTCTTCAAAGATACTACAAATTCATATTATATTGAGTGAACGTTATAAAAGAGAGAANCTATTGACTTTTAAAATATCAATAATTTCAATTGATTTTTATAATTTTATTTCCTTCTTTGTGACTAAATTTATTTTCTGTCATAAACTGTTCATATAACTTGATAATCTCAATACTCATTTCATCTCTTCAAAGATACTACAAATTCATATTATATTGAGTGAACGTTATAAAAGAGAGAAACTACTAAAGATGGAAAATGAATGTTAAATTGTTCAATTTATGGCTAAATATGACTAAATATATGAAGACTTTGAATCCATAATGGCCTACATTTTCTTAAGAATTACACAAAAAACGAATTTATACTCTCATAACGTAAAAAGTAAGGCTGCTGCTGCTGCTGAGTCACTTCAGTCGTGTCCAACTCTGTGCGACCCCATGAACAGCAGCCCACCAAGTTCCCCCATCCCTGGGATTCTCCAGGCAAGAACACTGAGTGGGTTGCCATATCCTTCTCCAATGCATGAAAGTGAAGTCACTCAGTTGTGTCCGACTCTTCACGACCCCATGGACTGCAGCCTACCAGGCTCCTCCTTCCATGGGATTTTCCAGGCAAGAGTACTGGAGTGGGGTGCCATTGCCTTCCAAAAGTAAGGCTATGTGCATGAAATATGGGATAACTGAAAATGAGACTTAACTAATTCATTAATTTAGCCACTGTATTCACAATGAATGCTGATATAAAATGGACCACTTTAAATGATTATATTTCATGTCATTCATAATGTTCATAAGGAAACCTAGTGATAGACTATTTAATTATATAGATAATTTTTACCATCCACACATGCCATTTTCAGTAAGGCTATGTGCATGAAATATGGGATAACTGAAAATGAGACTTAACTAATTCATTAATTTAGCCACTGTATTCACAATGAATGCTGATATAAAATGGACCACTTTAAATGATTATATTTCATGTCATTCATAATGTTCATAAGGAAACCTAGTGATAGACTATTTAATTATATAGATAATTTTTACCATCCACACATGCCATTTTCAATTGAACCCAATAAATATTTATCAGTCTCCTATTACTTTTATCAAATACTTTAATTTCTCTTAGAACCTTGGGTTGAGTTTCCTCTAAAACAGACTCTGAGACAAGGATTTGTGTAAAAGGAACTTAATAGCATATTTCTCAGAAACAATCAGTAGAAAAATGGGAAAGTAAGTCAGGAACAAGGAAACAACCAAGGAAATACGTGTAATCAAACATCACAAAGAGGATAGTTTCACCTCAATTGCACAGGGACTCTTTGAAGGTAATGTGGATAATATCTGGAATTATCTCAGTCAGTTGTAAAGGAGTTAGAATGTTAATAGCTGCTTCCCCACCAACCCCTGCCCCAACCTATCAGTCATTGTTGAATTTCTACCTATGGAAGAGAGGTATATTCCTGGGAACTGTTGAACAATACTTGGAAAGAGCTCCAAGAGTATATGCTTGGACCATTGACATGGTTTGATACACAGTTTAAGAGGAGAGTATTATCATTTTAGCATTCAAAGGGATTAATGGACACTGGATAAAGTACATAAAACTTCAGATACTTGTAACAAATATTTCTCCGCAACATTAAATGAAACCTGCCTTGAGATCCATCACATCTAGTTAAAATGAAAGTCAGTTTCAGGAAGTAGTGTTAATCCTTCCTACCCCATTGGCTTGTGTTGGTTCTAAGGAATTAACATATTCCTAAATTTATAAGAATGGGCTTGATGTTTAGTCTACAGTGATTATTAGTACATGTTTATTGTGCAGACAGGCTACCTACATAATTTGCTGGATCCAGGAAAAATGCAAGTTTTAAAGTGCTAAAATATAAAGCTTTTTTTTTTTTTTTCCTTTTTTCCCATCATCTCTCTCTTGACTTGTCATGGTGGCTTTTTCCTATTTAATGTTTTAAGAAAAGAAAATTTTGTTTAAATTTTTCATCATAACTTTTTTCATCTTTACGCAGTGAAATGCATGTATAAGAGCATTTAAGTCATATATGGAATCACTGAAATTACACAATTTGTATTTTGTAGCTGGGGCATGCATATTTGGGGCTTCCCTGGTTGCTCAGATGGTAAAGAATCTGCTTGCAACATGGGAGACCTGGTTTTGATCCCTGGGTTGGGAAGAGCCTCTGGAGAAGGAAATGGCTACCCTCTGGAGAAGGGAATGGCTACCTGCTCCAGTATCCTCTGGAGAATTCCATGAACTGAGGAGCCTGATGGGCTACAGTCCATGGCGTCACAAACAGTCAGACATAACTGAGTGATTAACACTTTCAACACATGCATATTTCTTTTGTTCCTAGCAGAAGAGTAGAAATACTGTGCAAAATAAACTGAGATGTTTACATTTCACTTCTTGATCCATGCATATTCTACCTATACTCTACATGCTGGTACTTAAGAAAAAGGAATGATTGAAAGAAAAAAGAAATTATGAGTAAACCTATCTTTTTAGTTCACTTCATTTTCTTTTTTTTTTTAAATTTTATTTTGTAGTGCTCTATTGGTTTTGGCATACATTGACATGAATCTGCCACGGGTGTACACGAACTCCCAAACATGAACCCCCTCCCTCCTCCCACCCC
>SJYX01004662.1:312193-322941 GCA_006410675.1 Oreotragus oreotragus
CATACAGGGTCCTCATTACCATCTTTCTAAATTCCATATATATGTGTTAGTATACTGTATTGGTGTTTTTCTTTCTGGCTTACTTCACTCTGTATAATCGGTTCCAGTTTCATCCATCTTATTAGAACTGATTCAAATGTATTCTTTTTAATGGCAACTTAAGAAGTTAGTTAATAGAGGAAGTTACACAGCTAAAAAATAATATAAGATTTCTCAGTTGTTTCATAGAACACCACTGACTTCTTTCTGTGTTCAGAGACATTTCTAGTTCAGATGAAAAGTGTGTTCTCTAGGGGCTGCCAATGCCCCATTTACTCAGTCATGGACATAACTTGTTTACCTTAAACTTGCTCTGAGACTTGCTTAAACTCCCTCACACTGTGGGTTCATTGGAGTCTGTGCTCATGAGGCATTGCTAAGGCTGTTTGTGAATAGAATGCAAGGAACATGCTTCATTGTCCCATCGAACTTCAATTACACATAAGCTCAAAAATAAATTAAGCACTCAAGATGATTCTCATTCCTTTGTTATCCTGCCAGTCCCTGACACTGATGCCCCACCAAGCTTTGTGCCATCCCCTAACCAGGCCCCACACTCTGTACTTTTTCTCCTTTGCTTACCCTATTCCTGATACCTAGAATATTCTGACTCTTAAAAAGAAAAACAAAAACAACAACAACAAAAAAAACACAACTTTTACTTTATATTGCAGTATAGCTGATTAACAACGTTGTGATAGTTTCAGGTGTTGTAATCAAAGTGACCCAGCCATATATGTGTATATATACACATATGAGATCTTCCCTGTAGCTCAGATAATAAAGAATCTGCCTGCAATGCAGGAGACCTGGGTTCAATCCCTGGGTCAGGAAGATCCTCTGGAGAAGGGACTGACAATCCAGTCCAGTGTTGCCTGGAGAATCCCACGGAGAGGGGAGCCTGACGGGCTACAGTTTGTGGGGTCGCAAAGAGTCGGACACGACTAGGTGACTAACCCACATACACACATATATCCATTTTCCCCCAAAGTCCCCTCCCATCCAGTCTGCCACATAACATTGAGCAGAGTTCTCTGTGCTATACAGTAGCTCTTTGTTGGTTTTTATCCATTTTAAATGTAGCAGTGTGTACATGTTAATCCATACCCCCTATCCCTTCTCTCCATCCTTCCCTCCCTGGTAACTAAAAGTTCATCCTCTAAGTCTGTGAGTTTGTTTCTGTTTTATAAACAAATTTATTCTTATCATTTCTTTTTAGATTCCATGTATAAACAATATATATTTTTCTTTCTCTAGCTGACTCACTTCATTCAGTATTGTAATGTCTAGGTCCATCCACGTTGCTACAAATGGCATTATTTCATACTTTTTAATGGTTGTTATATTCCATTGCACATAAGTATCATATCTTCTTTATCCATTCCTTTGTTGATGGACATTTACGTTTCTTCCATGTCATGGTTATTGTAAACAATGCTACAATGTTACATTGAGGTGCATGTATCCTTTTAGACCGTGTTTTTCTCAATACATGGCAGGAGTGGGACTGCAGGATCATATGGCAGCTCTATTTTTAGTTTTGTAAGGAACTTTCATACTGTTCTCCATAGTGGTTTTACCAATTGACATTCCCACCAACACTGGAGGAGGGTTCTCTTCTTTCCACACCCTCTCCAGCATTTGTTTGTAGGCTTGTTGATGATGGCTGCTCTGACTGGTGTCAGGTGATAGTTTTGATTTGTATTTCCCTAGTATTTAGCAATGTTGAACATCTTTTCAGATGCCTCTTGGCCATCTGTATGTCTTCCTTGGAGAAGTGTCTAATATTCTGCCTCTCACTCCTATCTAGCTTTAAAAATTACTTGAATGAACACTTTCTTGACCTTGCCCAAACCTAGAACAAAATCTTTCTCCCAAACTTTCATAATGCTTTGCTTATTCCCTTTTATATGGACTTTTCCCTTACATGATCTGCAAAATCTTACTCACTCTGCAGTCATATAGGAAGTTCTCTAAACTTTTTACTCTTCAGATTAATTATCCTCCTCACATCTAAACAGCATTATAAATCTGCTACCATCTCCACATCCTAGTCCATCATACATCTTAAATCACATCAGCTTTCCCCTAGCAAAAATAAGACTTAATTGGAGAACTGGCATCATATTTCTAGGAAATTCATTCTCTTGCTCTACAAACAAATGTTCCTATGGAAAAGGAAACAAAATATCAGTTATATTGTTGGGCTCAAGAATATTAAACAAAGTTATATTAGAGAAAATAGCATAACATTTAATTTCTTAGTGAATGATCTAAACATGCATCACCAGATAAATAAAACATTGCAAGAACTTGTAGCCAACGGAAGAAGAAACAGTGATTAGATGACTGTTATGCAAGATTATAAAATAGCTCTAGGTTTCAAATAATAAAGTGATTGAAAAGAGTTCATTTTAGTATTAGACACTTTTAGAAACCTACTCTTGGTGGGGAGAGAGGTGGGGCAGGGTTCAGGCTGGGTGGACACCTGTACACCCGTGACTAATTCATGTCAATATATGGTGAAAACCACCACAATATTGTAAAGTAATTAGCTTCCAATTAAAATAAATAAGTTTATTTAAAAAAATTATAGAGAAAAACAATATATACTCAATGTCAGAATTTAAATATATGAGCTTTCATTTTTATGCTGAAGAACAGCAGGTTTGCTTAGGTAACTATAATTATCATATTGATGATGGTAAATCATTTCCTTGTAATATAACTTACATCTAAATAAGTATAATACACAAATTATCATTATTCCCTACAGTAGTCAAATGTTATAACCTTTCACATTTATCCAAAGACATGCTATATGAATCTTTAATTTTTTTGGAAATAAAATTGCATTTCATAAAGGCATGCATAAGAATGCATTAAAAGAATTTGAAAATATATAACTCATTATCTCTTTACATTTAGTGGAAGAATTACACTATTTTTTCTCATTTTTGATAAAGAACTGAATATTGTTATAGCTAAATTATTTGTGACCACCTTGGAAACCTGATTAACTGTATAATCCAAGTAATTTTTTATAAATTACTTTTGGAAAAGAAGTACCGGAGTCACTGCAGAATNATGCATTAAAAGAATTTGAAAATATATAACTCATTATCTCTTTACATTTAGTGGAAGAATTACACTATTTTTTCTCATTTTTGATAAAGAACTGAATATTGTTATAGCTAAATTATTTGTGACCACCTTGGAAACCTGATTAACTGTATAATCCAAGTAATTTTTTATAAATTACTTTTGGAAAAGAAGTACCGGAGTCACTGCAGAATAACACATTTACACTGGTTTTGGGATTCATGTGATTTTTTTCTTTCCTTATAAGTTTCCTGAAATGAAATCTGATTCTCTATTAAAAGCAAACTCTAATTTTTATCTCATATTTCATTCAGTTAAAAGGGGATCCCATTATTCTGTTTCTACAAGAGAATCTACATATTCTCAAGATAATAATATTTACTTATGGGAGATGTCTGAAAATGCAAAGAGTGAAATACATTTGCAAAAGTTTTCCAAACAAACTGAGAATAAGAAAGTATTTGACTTTGGAAATAAAAAATAAGAGTGAAAGCCAGAAGTGAATAACAACTTTAGATATCTTTCAAAAACAGATAATGCTATTTTGTATATATCTATTAAAATATATTTGAAAATAATAAAAAACATACAGAAAAATTATCTCATGTAATTTATCAGTGTATTGGACTTAAAAATCACTGTCAAATTAGTATTTATGATAGGAGGGAAATAAAGTATATGTACCATACCTCTGTAATAAGTAAGGCACCATGCATATTATTTTATATTTTATGTAATCATCACAGAAATTTAACAGGACAGGCCTTGATATCCTTCTTTTACAAGTGAAGAATTTAGCATCATAAAGTTTAAGTGTTTTCTCCAGAGCATACTTCTAAGAAGTTGTGAATTTGAAATTTGAAAACAAGTTTATGTACAAAATACGTTCTCTGAAGCCCAAATTAATCCCAAAAGATTTAGTTTTACCACCTTCATATTAATAGACCATAGTGTGTATATTTCATTATACAACTTTTTCTGATTTAAGGGTACCTTTTATAAAGTTAAAAATAAAATCTACTTTGATTAAAAGGAATATGAATCATTCAATTATGAAAAAACATAACCATACCTTCTTTCAAAGATTATTTAAATTCTATATAAAGTAATAGTTACATGTTTTAGGAAGAGTNCATAGTGTTCATATTTCATTATACAACTTTTTCTGATTTAAGGGTACCTTTTATAAAGTTAAAAATAAAATCTACTTTGATTAAAAGGAATATGAATCATTCAATTATGAAAAAACATAACCATACCTTCTTTCAAAGATTATTTAAATTCTATATAAAGTAATAGTTACATGTTTTAGGAAGAGTATTGTTTAGAGTTGGGAAGTATCATGAGGTGTTTTGCCCAGACAATCTAAGATAACTCTTGTCACCACAGCTGAACTAATAATACGCCCTTTTTTCCTCCTCAGAATGTACTGGTCTGAATGGTAAATTATAAACTGTGTGAAACAAAAAATTTTCTAAAATTAAGTGCTTGCAAGAGTATAAATTGTAATATATCCAACTGCAATGACAGATACAACTCAAATAAAATGAGTAATAGATATGAAAAATGACATTAATAAAACTGTAACAATAACAAAGCTCAGATTTAGTTTTTATTTGACCCCAAAGGATGAAAAAAAGGAAAAAAAAAAAGAATGTAACTTTCAGAATAATTCAGTTCTACTGTTGCACTGATGCCAAAGCAATAAAACACAATGCAAACTTTGGAAATGCTTTGCTAAATAAAACAAGGAACGTAATACTCCGGCACGTTAAATGATGGAAATCAAAAAGATAAGCCATCAATAAGGGTTAAGAGAAAATCTGTAGATAATTAATAACTTACTTGTATAATTAGTGTGCTTTCTAATTTTAGACAAAGCTGCTATTAGTTTGTCTTCAGGAAAAATGTTCTTTATAAAGGTTTTCTAAAAGCTACTGCTTCTCAATCCTCAGCAGCCTTCACCTGACTACTTATTCTTGAGTGTTTAACAGAGCTGCTGTTCCAAATCTCCTGCCATAACCTTTTTGTTTTTTCTTATAACTTCCCTCCTCACAGCTTTCATCTCATTCCCATAAAACTGACCATTTATTTATTTTTCTGCCTTTACTATACTACAAGCCCCTCAACTGAGGAGACTATGCTTAGCATGGAAGAAACATGTGATTAATGGATAATAAATGGACACACAGAGAGACACCATTTAAATTAGCTGATAACAAAGAATGAGCTTTTTTCCATTAACTTACATATTTACTACATAATATTATTCATTTATAGAATATGATATATCCTACAGTATATCTGAATAGATATAAAACTTAGCTAACCAGGTATAAGTTAATAGCATTTTGCTTCCTTTTAATTGTCAGAGATACATAAAAACAAAAACTTGGATTAAATGGTAGTTCAATTAATCATAAGTCCAGATCAATTCATATTTATCATATTTTAAGGACTGAGGGTATTTTTTTCTTTCTTATCTAATTATAAGGTACGCTCAGTACAGTTCAGTCACTCAGTCTGTCTGACTGTGACGCCATGGAATACAGCATGCCAGGCTTCTCTGTCCATCACCAATTCCTGAAGCATACTCAAATTCATGTCCATCAAGTCAGTGATGCCATCCAACCATCTCATCCTCTGTCAACCACTTCTACTCCCACCTTCAATCATACCCAGCACCAGGGTCTTTTCCAATGAGTCACTTCTTTGCATCAGGTGGCCAAAGTATTGGAGTTTCAACTTCAGCATCAGTCTTTGGATGAACATTTAGCACTGAATTCCTTTTGGATTGACAAGCTGGATCTCCTTGTACTCCAAGGGACTCTCAAGAGTCTTCTCCAACACCACAATTCAAAAGCATCAATTCTTTGGTGCTTAGCTTTTTTATTGTTCAGCTTCACATCCATAAGTGACTACTGGTAAAACCATAGCTTTGATTAGATTGTTGATGAAGTAATGTCTCTGCTTTAAAATATGCTGTCTGGGTTAGTCATAGCTTTTCTTCAAGGAGCAAATGTCTTTTAATTTCACGGCTGCAGTCAACATGTGCAGTGATGTTGGAGCCGCCCCCCCCCTCCCCCGGCACCCCGGCCCAGAATAAAGTCTCTCATTGTTTCCATTGTTTCCCAGTCTCTTTGCCATGAAGTGATGGGACCAAATGCCATGATCTTAGCTTTCTGAATGTTGAGCTTTAAGCCAACTTTTTCACTCTCCTCTTTCACTTTCATCAAAAGGCTCTTTTAGTTCTTCACTTTCTGCCATAAGGGTGGTATCATCTGCATATCTGAGTTATTGATGTTTCTCCTGGCAATCTTGATTCCAGCTTGTGCCTCATCCAGCCCAGCATTCCTCATGATGAACTCTGAATATAAGTTAAATAAGCAGGGTGACAATATACAACCTTGATGTACTTTCCCAATTAGGAACCTGTCTGTTGTTCCATGTCCAGTTCTAACTGTTGCTTCTTGACCTGTATACAGATTTCTCAAAGTAGGTCAAATGGTCTGATATTCCAGTCTCTTTCTGAATTTTCTACAGTTTGTTGTGATCCACATGTTCAAAGACTTTGGGGTAGTGAGTAAAGCAAAAGTAGATGTTTTTTCTGGAACTCTTGCTTTTTTGATGAGCTAGCAGATTTTGGTAATTTGATCTCTGGTTCCTGTGCCTTTTCTAAATCCAGTTGGAACAGCTGGAAGTTGTTCACGGTTCATGTACTGCTGAAGCCTGGCTTGCAGAATTTTNATGCCATCCAACCATCTCATCCTCTGTCAACCACTTCTACTCCCACTTTCAATCATACCCAGCACCAGGGTCTTTTCCAATGAGTCACTTCTTTGCATCAGGTGGCCAAAGTATTGGAGTTTCAACTTCAGCATCAGTCTTTGGATGAACATTTAGCACTGAATTCCTTTTGGATTGACAAGCTGGATCTCCTTGTACTCCAAGGGACTCTCAAGAGTCTTCTCCAACACCACAATTCAAAAGCATCAATTCTTTGGTGCTTAGCTTTCTTTATTGTTCAGCTTCACATCCATAAGTGACTACTGGTAAAACCATAGCTTTGATTAGATTGTTGATGAAGTAATGTCTCTGCTTTAAAATGTGCTGTCTGGGTTAGTCATAGCTTTTCTTCAAGGAGCAAATGTCTTTTAATTTCACGGCTGCAGTCAACATGTGCAGTGATGTTGGAGCCGCCCACCCCCCCCCGGCCCAGAATAAAGTCTCTCATTGTTTCCATTGTTTCCCAGTCTCTTTGCCATGAAGTGATGGGACCAAATGCCATGATCTTAGCTTTCTGAATGTTGAGCTTTAAGCCAACTTTTTCGCTCTCCTCTTTCACTTTCATCAAAAGGCTCTTTTAGTTCTTCACTTTCTGCCATAAGGGTGGTATCATCTGCATATCTGAGTTATTGATGTTTCTCCTGGCAATCTTGATTCCAGCTTGTGCCTCATCCAGCCCAGCATTCCTCATGATGAACTCTGAATATAAGTTAAATAAGCAGGGTGACAATATACAACCTTGATGTACTTTCCCAATTAGGAACCTGTCTGTTGTTCCATGTCCAGTTCTAACTGTTGCTTCTTGACCTGTATACAGATTTCTCAAAGTAGGTCAAATGGTCTGATATTCCAGTCTCTTTCTGAATTTTCCACAGTTTGTTGTGATCCACATGTTCAAAGACTTTGGGGTAGTGAGTAAAGCAAAAGTAGATGTTTTTTCTGGAACTCTTGCTTTTTTGATGAGCTAGCAGATTTTGGTAGTTTGATCTCTGGTTCCTGTGCCTTTTCTAAATCCAGTTGGAACAGCTGGAAGTTGTTCACGGTTCATGTACTGCTGAAGCCTGGCTTGCAGAATTTTGAGCATTACTCTACTAGCATGTGAGATAAGTGCAATTGTGCAGTAGTTTGAGCATTCTTTGCCATTGCCTTTCTTTTGGATTGGAATGAATACTGACCTTTTCCAGTCCTGTGGCCACTGCTGAGTTTTCTAAATTTGCTGGCATATTGAGTGCACCACTTTCACTGCATCATCTTTTAGAATTTGAAAGAGCTCAACTGGAATTCCATCACCTTTACTAGCTTTGTTCATAGTGATGCTTTCTAAAGCCCACTTGACTTCACATTCCAAGATGTCTGGCTCTAGGTGAGTGATCACACCATCGTGATTATCTGGGTCATGAAGCTCTTTTTTGTACAGTTCTTCTGTGTATTCTTGCCACCTCTTCTTAATATCTTCTGCTTCTGTTAGGTACATACCAGTTCTGTCCTTTATTGTGCCTATCGTTGAATGAAATGTTCCCTTGGTATCTCTAATTTACTTGAAGAAATCTCTGGTCTCTGCCATTCTATTGCTTTCCTTTATTTCTTTGCACTCATCACTGACAAAGGCTTTCTTATCTCCCTTGCTATTCTTTCAGTTCAGTCTGTCAGTAGTGTCTGAGTTTTTGTGACCCCATGGATTGCAGCATGCCAGGTCACACTGTCCATTGCCAACTCTTGGAATTTACTCAAACTCGTGTCCATTGAATTGGTGATGGCATCTAAGCATCTCATCCTCTGTCATCCCCTCTTCCTCCTGCCTTCAATCTTTCCCAGCTCCAGGGTCTTTTCCAATGAATCCATTCTTCTCATAAGATGGCCAAAGTATTGGGGTTTCAGCTTCAGCATCAGTCTTTCCAACGAACACCCAGGAATGATTTCCTTTAGGATGGACTGTTTGAATCTCCTTGAAGTCCAAGGGACTCTCCAACACCACAGTTCAAAAACAAAAGATCTTCATGACCCTGATAACCACAATGGTGTGATCACTCACCTAGAGCCAGANCAGTCTTTCCAACGAACACCCAGGAATGATTTCCTTTAGGATGGACTGTTTGAATCTCCTTGAAGTCCAAGGGACTCTCCAACACCACAGTTCAAAAACAAAAGATCTTCATGACCCTGATAACCACAATGGTGTGATCACTCACCTAGAGCCAGACATCTTTGAATGTGAAGTGAAGTGGGCCTTAGGAAGCATCACTATGAACAAAGCTAATGGAGGTAATGGAATTCCAGTTAAGCCCTTTCAAATCCTAAAAGATGATACTAAGAAAGTGCTGCACTCAATATGCCAGCAAATCTGGAAAACTCACCAGTGGTCACAGGACTGGAAAAAGTCAGTTTTCATTCCAATCCCCAAAAAAGGCAATGCCAAAAAATGTTAAACTACCACACAATTGAAATCATCTAACATGCTAGTAAAGTAATCCTAAAAATTCTTCAAGTCAGGCTTCAACAGTACGTGAACAGTGAACTTCCAGATGTTCAAGCTAGATTTAGAAAAGGCAGAGGAAGCAGAGATCAAATTGACAAAATCTGTTGGATCATCAAAAAAGCAAGAGAGTTCCAGGAAAACATCTACTACTGCTTTATGGACTATGCTAAAGCCATTGACTGTGTGGATCACAACAAACTGTTGGAAATTCTGAAAGAGATGGGAATACCAGACCACTAGACCTGCCTTTTGTGACATCAGTATGCAGGTCAGGAAACAACAGTTAGATCTGGACACGGAACAGATAGGTTTCAAATAGGAAAAGGAATATGTCAAGGCTGTATATTGTCACCCTGCTTGTTTAACTTATATTCAGAGCACATCATGAGAAATGCTGGGCTGAGTGAAGCACAAGTTGGAATCAAGACTGCTGGGAGAAATATCAATAACCTTAGATATAATTCTCCACTGATATCCAGTAGCATATTGGGCACCTACCAACCTGGGGAGTTCATCTTTCAGTGTCATACCCTCATGCCTTTTCATATTGTTCATGGTAAGATACCAATCCAGTAAACAAGTATGGATGGGAAAAAAATCCACTACCTTTTTTTTTTTTTTTTAAGATTCCTGAGACATATCTAACTCCATTTGGAAAATTCAAAACAAATAGATAATATGCCAGTAACTTTTAAAAAATAAAATATTAATTTAACCATGTTTAGAATTCCCAGAAACTTTTAGCCTAAAACTTGAATTAACTCCCTGCATGGCACCTTTCATTGAAGTTTATGATAAAACAAGAGTTATCCATGGCCAAAGGACCCACAAGACTCTAGTTGTCTCCAGAATCAACTCTCATGTATTTTTATACGTGTCATAAGATTGGGTCATATGTTACACATTACCAAAGCTTGTCTGAAGGTAGACAACATCAGCATATAAAGTATAAGGGAAACCAAAATATCTACATCTCTAACTGAACATGGAACAACAGACTGGTTCCAAATAGGAAAAGGAGTACATCAATGCTGAATATTGTCACCCTGCTTATTTAACTTCTATGCAGAGTACATCATGAGAAACACTGGGCTGGAAGAAACACAAGCTGGAATCAAGATTTCCAGGAGAAATATCAGTAACCTCAGATATGCAGATGACACCACCCTTATGGCAGAAAGTGAAGAGGACCTAAAAAGCCTCTTGATGAAAGTGAAAGAGGAGAGTGAAAAAGTTGGCCTAAAGCTCACCATTCAGAAAACGAAGATCATGGCATCTGGTCCCATCACTTCATGGGAAATAGATGGGGAAACAGTGGAAACAGTGTCAGACTTTATTTTTTTGG